>CAUYLG010043079.1:0-195497 GCA_963573385.1 Cacajao melanocephalus
GGCTCACGCCTGTAATTCCTGCACTTGGAGGCCAAGGCGGGAGGATCACCTGAGGTCAGGAGTTAGACAGCAGCCTGGCCAAGATGGAGAAACCCCATCTCTACTAAAAATACAAAAATTAGCTGGGCATGGTGGTGGGTGGGTCACTCCTCACTATGCCTCTTTTTTTTTTTTTTTTTTTTTTTTTTGAGATGGTATTTCCCTCTTGTTGCCCAGGCTGGAGTGCAGTGGCACCACAGTCTCGGCTCAGTGCAACCTCCGCCTCCCAGGTTCAAGTGATTCTCCTGCCTCAGTCTCCCGAGTAGCTGGGATTATAGGCATGCGCCTCCACAACCGGCTAATTTTGTATTTTTAGTAGAGACAGGGTTTCTCCGTGGTGGTCAGGCTGGTCTCGAACTCCTGATCTCAGGTGATCCTCCCACCTCGGCCTCCCAAAGTGCTGGGATTACAGGTGCCTCTGTCTTTATATGTCTTCTGTCTTATCTGTCTTCTCCCCACCGATGTCTCTGTGTCTTCTCCTCTTCTTATTCTTTTACTTAATGTTTTATTTTGAGACAGGGTGCCCAGGCTGGAGAACAGTGGCGTGATCACAGCTCACTGCAGCCTTGAAGTCCGGGGGTTAAGCCATCTTCCCACCTGAACCTTCTGAGTAGCTAGGACCACAGATGCGTGCCACCACGTCTAGCTAATTATTTGTTTGTTTTTTGTGTGTGTGTTTTTCTTTTTGTGTTTCTTTTTTGTTATTGTTTTTTGTTTGTTTGTTTGTTTGTTTTGAGACAGAGTCTTACTCTCTTGCCAGGCTGGAGGGCAGTGGCAAAATCTTGGCTCACTGCAACCTCTACCTCCCTCATTCAAGCAATTCCCCTGCCTCAGCCTCCTGAGTAGCTAAGACTACAGGCATGCACCACCATGCCTGGCTAATTTTTTGTATTTTAGTAGAGACGGGGTTTCACTATGTTGGCCAGGATGGTCTCTATCTCCTGACCTCGTGATCCACCCGCCTCGGCCTCCCAAAGAGCTGGGATTACAGGCGTGAGCCACCGCGCCTGGCCAGCTAATTTTTAAAAAACATTTTTGGGCTGGGTGCAGTGGCTCAAATCTGTAATTTGAGCACTCTGGGAGGCCAGGGCAGGTCAATTGCTTTAGTACAGGAGTTCAAGACCTCCCCAGGTGACATGGCAAAACCCCATCTCTCTAAAAATACAGAAATTAGCCAGGAACAGTGGTGCATGCCTGTGGTCCCAGCTGCTCAGGAGGCTGAGGTGGGCAGATCACTTGAGCCCGGGAAGAGGAGGTTGCAGTGAGCCAAGATCAAGCCACTACACTCCAGCCTGGGCAACAGAGTGAGGTCCCATCTCAACAACAACAACAACAAAAAAAAAGTGGTGAGGCTCACTCTGTTGTCTGGGCTGGTCTCAAACTCCTGGGCTCAAATGATCCTCCTGCCTTGGCCTCTCAAAGTATTGGGATTCTAGGCATGAGCCACTGTGCCTGGTTCCTCTTGTTAAAATGATGCCAGTCATCGGATTTAGGGCCATCATAATCCAGTACGACTGTATCTTAACTAATTATGTGTGCAAGGACCCTATTTCCAAATAAGGTCACATTCTGAGGATCCTGGTGGGCATGAATTTTGAGGGGACACTGTTCAACTCACTTCACAGCTCTTGCATAGTTCTTCTTACACCCACTCCTGGGCTCCTCACCACTGCACATAGGATGGGACCGAAGCTTCAGCAGGAGCTGCACCAGGTGACAAAGCTGAGTGACAGACACCATACTTCTAATCTCCCATCTGCTCTCTCAACTAAGCTCATCTTTCGTGGGCCACCGATTGGCTCTTCCTTACCTTAAAATGTGATTGCCGGCCGGGCACAGTGGCTGATGCCTGTAATCCCGGCACTTTGGGAGGCTGAGGCAGGTGGATTACTTGAAGTCAGGAGTTTGAGACCAGCCTGGCCAACATGGTGAAACCCTGTCTCAACTAAAAATACAAAATTTAGCTGAGTGTGGTGGTGCGTGCCTGTAGTCTCAGCTACTCAGAGGCTGAGGCAGTAGAATTGCTTGAATCCATTTTAAAAAATAATAAAAATAGAGGCTGGGTGTGGTGGCTCACGCCTGTAATCCCAGCACTTTGGGAGGCCGAGGTGGGTGGATCACAAGGTCAGGAGTACAAGATCAGCCTGGCCAATATGGTGAAACCCAGTCTCTACTAAAAATGCAAAAAATTAGCCGGGTATGGTGGCAGGCACCTGTAATCCCAGCTACTTGGGAGGCTGAGGCAAATAATTGCTTGAACCCAAGAGGCGGAGGTTGCAGTGATCCAAGATCGCGCCACTGCACTCCAGCCTGGGCAACAGAGTGAGACTCCATCTCAATTAAAAAAAAAATTATATATATACACACATATATATATACATACATATATATATATGTATATATATAAAACTGGCATATGCAGTCATTCAATGAATATGTATTGGCCTCTGAACGGGGCACCGCAGGATTTAGAATCTATGGACGTGGGTGGATGGAATACACCTGGTATGGAGGCGCCTGCAAGGGATTTTGGTGATCTTCTCTAGTCTTTTGCTTTGCTGGGATGCCTGATCCTCTTGTCAACCTGAAGGCAGCTGCCAGAGACTTGTGAACAGCCACCAGGATCAAGGAAGTCAATGGTAGGAAAAAAATGTGGGTACAGGCCAAGCACGTGGCTCATGCCTGTGATCCCAGTGCTTTGGGAGGCTGAGGCGAGAGGATCACTTGAGGTTAGGAGTTCAAGACTAGCCTGGCTAACATGGTAAAACTGTCTCTAGTAAAAATTCAAAAATTAGCTGGGCGTAGTCGCAGGTGCCTGTAGTCCCAGCTACTTGGGAGGCTGAGGCAGGAGAATTGCTTGAACCTGGGAGGTGGAGATTGCAGTGAGCTGAGATTGCACCATTGCACTCCAGCCCTGGTGACAGAGCGAGTCCTGTCTCAAAAAAAAGAAAAAAAAAAGATACGGATGGCGTATCCTTGCCAGGCCCCACATCCCCACTCCCCCCGGGGTTGATGGCATGACTCACACCCTGACCTGCAGACTGGGGAGGCTCTGCCAGCTTACAGGTTTCAACAGCAGTTTCAGCAGCAGGGAATGCAGCCGAACTGTTTCCAGAGAAGTAGGGATGTGGGTATGATCACTACTCATGTCTAAAAATCCAATATGACTAATTTACAAACACACAAGTCACCACAAATGATTTGGGGAGGAGGGGAAAAGTGCAGAGAGGCGACCTTTCAGATGTTTCAGGAAACCGGGAAGCAGGGAGCACAGCGTTGCAGTGAGGGCAAATGGAAGCTGGAGTCCTGGCTCTGAGGGCCTCCTGTCCAGCTGGGCCGATGGAGGAGACAGGTACAGTCTGTGCTGGGTCATGGCGAGGCTCACAGAGGGTGAGGCCAGGGCCATGCAGGGTGTCATGGCCTCAGAAGTCTGATACCTGGTTTTCTTTTTGAGATGGAGTCTCACTCTGTCACCCAGGCTGGACTGCAATAGCGATATCTTGGCACACTGCAACCTTGACCTCTAGGGTTCAAGTGATTCTCTTGCCTTAGCCTCCCAAGTAGCTGGGACTACAGGCACCTGCCACCATGCCTGGCTAATTTTTTTTTTTTTGTACTTTTAGTAGAGACAGGGTTTCACTATGTTGGCGAGGTTGGTCTCGAACTCCTGACCTCGTGATCTGCCAGCCTCGGCCTCTCAAAGTGCTGGGATTACAGGTGTCAGCCACTGTGCCTGGCCTGAGAGCTGGTTTTCAATCTGAACTCGTCACGCTTAGCGGGAGACCTAGGGCACGTTTCTCTTCAATCCCAGGTTTCATATCTCTAAACAAGGGACAATAGTAACTACCTCAGAGGATTGTGGTAGTGACTGAATATGTCACAGGTGAATGTCCAGTAGTTTCTGGCATTTATGACATGTTGGGTCAATGTTAGTTCACTATTATCCCATTTACTAAGCATGTGATGCACCATGCGTTTCTGAACCTCAAACGTGAGAGTGACTGGCACAGGGTTGATGTTCATTAAAGGTTAATTACTTTTAAAAATTTTAAACTTCTTATTTTGAAATAGTTTTAGACTTGAAGAGTTGCACAAATACTAGCGCGTTTCCCTATATCCTATATCCAGCTTCTCCTAATTTTTTTTTTCTTTCCAAGACAGTCTTGATCTGTCACCCAGGCTGGAATGCGTGGCGCAACCTCCGCCTCCCAAGTTGAAGCGATGCTCCTGCTTCAGCCTCCCAAGTAGCTGGGATTACAGGCGCACACCACCACACCTAGCTGATTTTTGTATTTTTAGTAGAGATGGGGTTTCACCATGTTGGCCAGGCTGATCTTGAACTCCTGACCTCAGTTGGTCCACCTGCCTTGGCTTCCCAGAGTGCTGGGATTACAGGCATGAGCCACCTCGATGGACCCAGCTTCCCCTAATGCTAACATATTAGCTAACCATAGTAAGAGGACCAGAACCAGGAAATTAACAATGGCACAATGCTTTTAACTAAATTGCAGATCTTATGTGAATTTCAACAGCTCAGCTGCTACTGTCCTTTCCTGTTCCATGTCCCTAACCAGGATCCCATGTTCCATTTCATTGTTGTATCTATCCCCTTAAGGACAGTTCCTAAGGGGAATCATTTGTGATAGTTTCTCAGTCTTTGTCTTTCATGACCCAAAAGTGTCCAAGACACTTTTTTTTTTTTGAGATGGAGTCTTGCTCTGTCGCCCAGGCTGGAGTGCAGTGGTGTAATCTTGGCTCACGGCCACCTCCACCTCCTGGGTTCAAGCTGTCATCCTGCCTCAGCCTCCCAAGTAGCTGGGATCACAGGCGCCTACCACCACACTCGGCTAATTTTTATATTTTTAGTAGAGACGAGGTTTCACCATGTTGGCCAGGCTGGTCTCGAACTCCTGACCTCAGGTGATCTGCCCTCCTTGGCATCCCAAAGTGCTGGGATTACAGGTGTGAGCCACTGCTCCCTGCCCCCCCACTTTTGATAGGTACTGGTATATCAGTTTGTAGAAGAGGTCTCAATCTGGGTTTGTCTGGTGCTTTCTTGTGACTAGATTGAGATTACACACTTATGCAGGAATGCCACAGCAATATGTTACTTTAAGTTTTGTTTCCTCCTTTATTGTGGTAAAAAATACACACAACATAAAATTTACCATTTAAACCACTATAAAGTGTATGATTCAAGGGCATTCAGTAGATTCATCCTGTTGAATCACTTCTATCTAGTTCTAGACTTTTTCATCAACCTAAAAGGAAACCCCAAGCTCCATGTCTTCTTCCCCTAGCACCTGGCAACCACCAATCTGGGTTGCCGCTACAGATCTGCCAATTCAAGACATTGCATCTGGATGGAATCATGTGATATGTGTCCTTTTGTGTCTGGCTTTTTTTACTAGCATAATGTTTCCCGGGTTCCTCCACACTGCCATTCCTTTTCGTAGCTGAATAATGTTCCATGCATGGATAGACCACATTTTACTTTTATTTTCTGATTAACAGTGAGACCTGGTGTGGGCCTCGCGCTGGGCCTGGGAGGCGATGGAAGAGAGCCCCGTGACTGGCAGGAGGCACTGTGGGGTGTGGGGAGAAGGAGTTGGGATCTGCATGCTAGGGAGAATAGGATTTTTTTTTTTTGAGACGGAGTTTTGCTCTTGTTGCCCAGGCTGGAATGCAATGGTACGATCTCGCTCACCACAACCTCCACCCCCGGGGTTCAAGCAATTCTCTCGCCCCAGCCTATGGAGTAGATGAGATTACAGGAATGTACCACCACATCTAGCTAATTTTGTATTTTTAGTAGAGATGGGGTTTCTCCATGTTGGCCAGGCTGGTCTGGAACTCCTGACATCGGGTGATCCGCCCGCGTCGGCCTCCCAATGTGCTGGGATTACAGGCGTGAGACACCGTGCCCAGGCCGAGAATTGGATTTTATTTACACGTGGCAACGTTTATGGAAGCCATTGCAGAAGTTCAGTTATGGGACGCGAACTCCTTTGAAAGTCTCATTTGTGTAAAAGGAAAAGCAGTAGTTCATGAGGAGGGGGAGAGGGCCTCAAGGACAGCAAGCAAACTCCCCTTGGTGCGGGGGGATGTGGTCGTCGGTGGGCTCAGCTTTGGAGGCTCGGGCCGCGGAGGTCGCCCCGTGAGCAGGTCCAGGGTGGGCCGAGTGCCCCGGGGCGCGCAGTCGTTGCTTACAGAGTCAGGGGCACCGCCCGGCAGGGAACTCCAGCCGTTGGAAACTTCGATTTATCCCACAGGCGAGCCGAGAGGGAAGGCAGCATTTTGATTTCCCAAACGTTGCGCCCAGCGGTTCCTTCCACGGCAGGCGCCTTCAGGGCTCTCCGTGGGGTCGGGGCTCCGGGCGGCGCGCGGTCTCCCGCAGTGCCCGAAACGCCCGCAGTGTCCGCAGCGCGCTGCCTGGGAGAGGCGCCGCCCGGGGCGGAGGGCGGAGCCGAGCGCACGCCCGCCCCGCCCCGCAGCCCCGGGCCTGGCGCGCGCACCAAGGCGGGGCGGCGCGCGGCCGGGGGCCGGAGGCGGCGGCGGCGTGCGCGGGCCGCGCGTGCGCGCTGCGGCGGGGCGAGGGGCGGCGCGGGCGCGCGTCTGTCAGTGACAGCGGGCGGGGCAGGAGCCGGAGATGGTGGCGGCGGCCGCTCTTCCGACATGAGGCAGCGGCCGCGGGGGACACGGCGGCGGGCGCGGCGGCGGCCGCGTCTCTAGCTCGGGGAGGCGGCCCCCGGCGCGAAGGGGCGGGCGTCCAGGCCGGCGTCGCGGGAGTCCGGCTCTGCGGTAGCGTCCGCACCGCCGCCCCGCGAGGAGCCCGCGCCCTCGGCTCCCCGCGCTCGGTCCTGGGACAGCGGCGGCCCCGGCGGGGGCGGCGGCGCGCTCGGGGGAAGCAGGCCCCGCTAGACGGGCCGCGCCGACGGGCTCCGCGCACTCGCGGCCCGGGGCGCCCCCACCCCCAGCGCCCGCCGCGGCGAGCAGGGCCGGCTCGGAGCGCGGGGGGCGGCCCGGGGAGCGCGGGCCCGGGGCGCCCGCTGAGGCTTGCGGCTCCGGTCGGGGCCGGGGCCGGGGCCGGGGCCCGCAGCGCGCTGCCTTTGACGCATCGGAGCGCGGCTCCTGCAGGATGGAGGGCTCCGCGCCGCCGGTCGAGTTGTTTGTGCGCAGGCGGCTCGCGGGGCTGGGAGCGCTCAAGGTCTGAACTTCCCTCCGGAGCCGCAGCTGGAGGAGGCGAGCGCGCGGGGAGGAGAAGCCGTGCGGCGCGGAGGCCACCCTCGGGGCGAGCGGCGCGGAAGGCGAGGGGTACCGCGGTTCCGGACTCACGGCAGCCACGCGGCGGGGACCCCCGGACACTCTAGGTCTGTCCCGAGCGGTTCGCGTCCGCCTCGAAGCGGGGGCGGTGGGGGCACGGCTGAGCCGGGATCCACACACAGTTTCAGGGAGCCTCTGGTGCCTTTCCTAGCCGCGTGCTGGAGCCGCCCCTTAGGACGGGAGCGGGTCCCCGGCCCCCAGGTGTGCGTGTCCAGGTGGGAGCGCCGCTAACTCTCCCCGTTTTGCTGGCAGGTACTGGTGACCCCAGCCGGGGCAGGCCCCGGGACTCGGCAACATGGCTTCCCCGCCCCACCAGCAGCTGCTGCATCACCACAGCACCGAGGTGAGCTGCGACTCCAGTGGGGACAGCAACAGCGTGCGCGTCAAGATCAACCCCAAGCAGCTGTCCTCCAACAGCCACCCCAAGCACTGCAAGTACAGCATCTCTTCCAGCTGCAGCAGCTCCGGGGACTCCGGGGGCGTCCCCCGGCGAGTGGGTGGCGGAGGCCGCCTGCGCAGGCAGAAGAAGCTGCCCCAGCTGTTCGAGAGGGCCTCCAGCCGCTGGTGGGACCCCAAGTTCGACTCGGTAAACCTGGAGGAGGCCTGTCTGGAGCGCTGCTTCCCGCAGACCCAGCGCCGGTTCCGGTATGCGCTCTTCTACATTGGCTTTGCTTGCCTTCTGTGGAGCATCTATTTTGCGGTCCACATGAGATCCAGACTGATCGTCATGGTCGCCCCCGCTCTGTGCTTCCTCCTGGTGTGCGTGGGCTTCTTTCTGTTTACCTTCACCAAGCTGTACGCCCGGCATTACGCGTGGACCTCGCTGGCCCTCACCCTGCTGGTGTTCGCCCTGACCCTGGCTGCGCAGTTCCAGGTCTTGACGCCTGTCTCAGGACGCGGGGACAGCTCCAATCTGACGGCCGCAGCCCAGCCCGCGGACACGTGCTTATCTCAGGTGGGGAGCTTTTCCATGTGCATCGAAGTGCTCTTTTTGCTGTACACCGTCATGCACTTGCCTTTGTACTTGAGCTTGTGTCTGGGGGTGGCCTACTCTGTCCTTTTTGAGACCTTTGGCTACCATTTCCGGGATGAAGCCTGCTTCCCCTCGCCCGGAGCCGGGGCCCTGCACTGGGAGCTGTTGAGCAGGGCGCTGCTCCACGGCTGCGTCCACGCCATCGGGGTCCACCTGTTCGTCATGTCCCAGGTGAGGTCCAGGAGCACCTTCCTCAAGGTGGGACAGTCCATCATGCACGGGAAGGACTTGGAAGTGGAGAAAGCCCTCAAAGAGAGGATGATTCACTCCGTGATGCCAAGAATCATAGCCGACGACTTAATGAAGCAGGGGGATGAGGAGAGTGAGAATTCTGTCAAGAGGCATGCCACCTCGAGCCCCAAGAATAGGAAGAAGAAGTCTTCCATACAAAAAGCTCCTATTGCCTTCCGCCCTTTTAAGATGCAGCAGATCGAGGAAGTCAGTATTTTATTTGCAGATATCGTGGGCTTCACCAAGATGAGTGCCAACAAGTCCGCCCACGCCCTGGTGGGTCTCCTGAACGATCTGTTCGGTCGCTTCGACCGCCTGTGTGAGGAGACCAAGTGTGAGAAGATCAGCACTCTGGGAGACTGTTACTACTGCGTGGCGGGCTGTCCCGAGCCCCGGGCCGACCATGCCTACTGCTGCATTGAGATGGGGCTGGGCATGATCAAGGCCATCGAGCAGTTCTGCCAGGAGAAAAAGGAAATGGTGAACATGCGGGTCGGGGTTCACACGGGCACCGTCTTGTGTGGCATCCTGGGCATGAGGAGGTTTAAATTTGACGTGTGGTCCAACGATGTGAACCTGGCCAATCTCATGGAGCAGCTGGGGGTGGCCGGCAAAGTTCACATTTCTGAGGCCACTGCAAAATACTTAGATGACCGGTACGAAATGGAAGATGGGAAAGTTATCGAACGGCTGGGCCAGAGCGTGGTTGCTGACCAGTTGAAAGGTATGTGCACTTCCATACCTCGGTATCCTCCCTCCCTGATCCTGATGGTATTAAATTAAAAAAAAAATCTTCCAGCCTCAGTGGCTAGAGGCAGCTCAGGTGTCAGAATGCCTTACTGGGGGGGAATCTCAGGGTCTGTGATTTTTCCTCTAGCTGGTCAGATATCACAGATCTATTCACGTTGCAGAAAAGGACGCTGTGCAGAGATGACCTAGATGCGACCTTTAGAAGGAAGGAGAACTTTGAAAGTGCCTAACCACTGGTTGGCTGAAACGTGGGGGCACCTCCCGTGGTCAGGGCGTGGAGCCCTTCAGCATTCAGCACTTTTTAGCACTTAAGGAAATTGCCTTTGCATTTCATTTGGTCACCCCGAAGTCCCATCCAAATGTTTCTCTATGCCCTTTTTTTGCAAAAACGTGGAGAAATAAAACCTTTCTCCTCTCTAGGCCTCACTTTGCTGATCCTCAAAATAGGGAGAGGAAGTTGGCTCAGTCCTGCAGGACTCTGGAGTATTAGACGGAGTTACTTACCTCTGAGTGCACACTGCCTTTTATCTAGGTCTTTTTTCAAAAAAGTTTTTATTTTCGGCGTTCAGCCGTCATTTGTTTAAGGATGTTTCATTATAGCATTTGCCTTAAGTGAAGAGCCTAGCATTTTAGAATATTGAGCTTCTCCAGCCACCAGGTGATTTGGAAGGGGAAAGCACCGGCAGGAGAACTGGTATCGCCTCCCTCAAACTCTCAGGTTTGGATCTGGTGCCTGGTCCCCGGTGTTAAGCTCCTGACCGCTATTCTTGATGTTTTTACTGGGCTGCTGCTTTTCTTATTATAGGACAAAAGTCTTTGAGATCTGGAAAATGATGTTTAAGTGGAACGAAAACTGGTAATCTGCTACATTTCTCCCCGACCCCGACCCTTTTTAAACAGTCCTGTGTTTTACTAAAATCTTCAGGGTTGAGGGGAACATCTATTTTGGAAGTATGTAGAGAAAATAACACTGATTTTTTTTTAAAGCCTGCTTTTGTTAAGCTGTATTGTATTTTGTGGTCCTCATACACTGCATAATTAAACAGTTAAAAACCTCAGGAAAGGGAATCCTTTCCTGAGGAGAAGTAATTAATAGTTTCAATCAGAGATGGCAGAAGTAATAGTTTCAGTCAGAGACGGCCAGTGGCTGCGTTAGGGGTTTCATTGGTTGTTGACATGAGAGAGTCCTACATGCTCAATTGGCATTCTCTTCCTCTGGCTGGTGATCTGAGCTCCTGTATCTTTTATGTATTTGTTATCTGGCAAGGGGGCATCTTTCTTCTGATTTTTCTTTATTTTACTAACTTGGCTGTTGAAGAATTTATGGATGTAGGCAAAAACTGTTTTCACCCAAGAATTCCGAGCGCTTTAAGGACTGCGTTGACGAGGTCAGAAACTACACTTTACGTTCACTTGAAAGATACTGCAGTGACAAGTGTCTTTCCGTGTAGGGGGTGGCACTTGCTCTTGCGCCTGACAGTGTTCGCGGGGCTGTGGGTATGACCCCCTGCTTGACACTTTGGCGTTTTTAGGACCCACATGTTGCGGCCTCTGTCCTTGGGGACTGTGGGATGGTGGAGCTGGGTGGCGCTATGTTAAATTAAATATGCTGGCCCAAAGGACAATGAGAGCGGCTTTGTAAGCTGTACTTTGTATGCTGTATTACTTGAATTCCAAAAATGAAAAGGGTGTCATTATTATGTTTGGAAATTGCCAAGTCATTGAATACATACTTTGTGAATTTACGAATAGTTTTAAGTTTGTAGATCAAGGGTCTCAGACACTGAGCCAAAAAAAAAACAAAAACAAAAACAAAAAACCCAGCTAGAGTGGGTCTGTTTGTTTTTTTCTAACCTCAAATAGTGTAAATTTGGTAATTTAACTTTTCTTGACATTTGTGTACATTGTATATTTAAGAAAGTTTTAGCACTGCAGGGAGTAGGAAAGATAGAAGGCTTAGCTAAGCTGCTGATTTTTTAAAATGTGTTGTGCTTTCCTTTAACTGTTTCCCTGAGACCATGATTTTGTTTTCTGGAGCTCATTTGCAAAACCTTTGTGGATAGAACTCCAGGAATAGAGTATGTCTACACAACTTCCTGGCCCTTTTTGAAACTGTCCTTACAAAGCTAAATTGAGATGATAGCAGAGTTTGTAGAAGACCTTTTCATACATAGAGTTAAGCTTATCTACATGTAAGATCGATTTTAGCCTTCTGTCTTTGGGCTGAAGGCAGATGTTTTCTCTATACAATATTCGGTATTATGGGAGGCTGAGGAAGGAGAATGATTTGAACCCGGAAGGAGGAGGTTGCTGTGAGCCAAGGTCGCGCCATTGCACTCCAGCCTGGAGACAGAGTAAGACTGTGTCTCAAAAAACAAAAAACAATCAAGAAAACCCCCAATACTGGGTATTAGCCTTTCCCTCTTACCCCTTCTCTGATCCCAGGGTTAAAAAGCACCCAGAAGCAGCCCTGCAGGACTGAGCATCCGGAGAATGAGAAGGGGCTTCTCGAACTAGCCTGGGAGCACAGTAGGAAGCGCCTCTCATTCTGATTGATGTGAACAGGCTTTGCAGAAGGGTAGTTTCATGATTTCTGCACATTCCCTCACTCTGAAATCTGTGCTGTGCCCCCAGCGCCGACTGTGCACCGGGGACTGTGGATATGGAGGTGGACCCGTGATTGTGGGTAGGAGGTGGGATGCGACTCCAGAGGCGCGGCTCAGATGCCAGACCAAATTGAGGACTAGTGAATGCAGAGATGGGCCGGAAGCAGCGTTCTGTGAGGCACACCCACCAGTGTGCCATGTCAGTTTACTGTCGCCAGGGCAACACCTGGAGTTACTGCCCCTTTCCATGGCAATAACCTGACAACCCAAAAGCCACCACCCTTTTCCTGGAAATTTCTGCCTACACTGCCCCTTAATCTACATGAAATTAAAAGTAGATGTAAGGTAAGGCTGGGCACGGTGGCTCACGCCTGTAATCCCAGCACTTTGGGAGGCCGAGGCGGGTGGATCACCTGTGGTCATGAGTTTGAGACCAGCCTGGCCAACATAGTGAAACCCCGTCTCTACTGAAAATAAATTAGCCAGGTATGGTGGCACGCGCCTGTAATCCCAGCTGCTCAGGAGGCTGAGGTAGCAGAATTGTTTGAACCCATGAGGTGGTGATTACAGTGAGCTGCGATCATGGCCACTGCACTCCAACCTGGGCAACACAGCAAGACTGCATCTCAAAAAAAAAAAGTAGGTATAAGTATGATTGCAAAACTGCCCTGAGCTGCTACTTTCTGCCTGTGGAGGAGCCCAGCTCTGCAGGAGCAGTCACGGAGCTGTAACACCACCTGCCTCTTCAATCAAGCTGTTTTCTTTCCTGCCACTGGCTTGCCCTTGAATTCTTTCCTGGGCAAAGCCAAGAACCGTCTTGGGCTAGGCCCCACTTTGGGCTCACCTGCCCTGCATTAATAGTTCTCGACCTCCATGAGCTCACAGTTAAAAACGTTGTGGAGTATGTCCGGGAGTAGGGAGTGTTTTAGAGGGGGCTCATGCTGGAGCTGGCTCCTGAGATGAGCCCATGGCTCTCCAGGTAGACAGAAGAGCACCGGGGTAGAGCGGAGAGGTGGGGTGGGTGTAGGGGGAGGGGCTGGGACCTGTGCTGCTCTGAGGGAGCCGGCGATTTTAAGTTGTTCATCGGGATAGGGAAGGCCATGGGTAACGTGGGAAGAAGTTTGGATTTGATCCTGTAGGTGTCAGGGAACCACTCAACAGGGGGCTTAGGTGATCTGACTTGTGGTTTTCGAGTGTTCACTCTTTCCGAGCTAGGGAGTGTAGGTTGGAAGGAGATTAATGAGGTGTTGATAAATCCCGGGTAGGGGTGATGGTGGCCCAATCCAGGGTCACAGCAGCAGTGATGGAGCTGATGGGACAGAGCTGAGTGGCATTAGGAAGACCAGCTTGATGGGACTGCAAGCCACATTTAAACAAACGACGGGCAGGAGGGGAGGGGCTTGACTGTGTGAATGGGAAATGGCATTTTAAGTTTCTGGAAGTGACCTGGAGACAATGTGGAGTCAGGAATGGGTGAGGGGCCTTTGAAGTTGCTGTGGTATGGATGGAGAATGCAGGATGGACTTGCAGAATATGGAAGGGGCCCGGAGCCCCCGGTCTGCTCATCCGTTCAGCAAATCATTTATTGTGTGCCAGGCACAGTTCTGGGTTCTAGGGATACAGCCATAAACAAAACAGACAAAAATTCCTGCTCTTGTAATAGGGGACAAGAATTTTTAAGTCAATCATAGGACTTCTATAGGAGGATTGCTGGAGCCCAGGAGGTCGAGGCAGCAGAGAGCTGTGATTGTACCACTGCACTCCAGCCTGGGCGACAGAGAGAGACCCTGTCTCTAAGAAACAAAAATTAGGCCTTCTAATAGGGGAGATTTGATAGAGGGGCCAAAAAGGGAGTCAAACCATAAGTAAGTAAAATAGAAAAAGTGTTTTGTGAAAAAACCTAAAGCAGGAAGGGGATATAGAAGATGTGGTGTGAGTGTGAGAAATCTTATGTAGGGTGACCAGTCACTGGGAGAAAGTTGTAGGAATTTTCAGCATACTGGTAGGATTTTGGAAATAATCTAAGAAGTGAGGGGCTGGGTGCAGGGGCTCAAGCCTGTAATCCCAGCACATTGGGAGGCCGAGGCAGACAGATCACCTGAGGTCAGGAGTTCGAGACCAGCCTGGCCAATGTGGTGAAACCCCATCTCTACTAAAAATACAAAAATCAGCCGGGCATGGTGGTGCATGCCTGTAATCCCAGCTACTTGAGAGGCTGAGGCAGGGGAATTGCTTGAACCCGAGAGGTGGAGGTTGCAGTAAGCCGAGATCACCTCATTGCCCTCCAGCCTGGGTGATAAGAGCGAATCCCTGTCTCAAAAAAAAAAAAAAAAAAAAAAAAAAAGAAGTGAAGAAAAAAGAAGTGAAGGACAGTTATTAAAGATATGGAGAAATGGTCTGATTCAGGTGAGGGACCTTCCACAGCATTCGAGATGAAACCGTTAGGCCTGACGGAACCATGGCTGTTGTATTCTGCCCTGGGCCATAAGCAGAAAATAGTGAGGTGTGTTATCTTGAGCTGTCGGCTTTTCCTGTCACAGCTACAAGGTCACAAAGACAGAAAGCGAAACCGTTGGAAAATATCTCCAGGTGTCCTCTTTTCCCCTGTAAATATTAGGAATACAGAATGAAGATGCCTCGTCACTCCCATCAACACCCATGGTAATATCTCTGAGGAAGGGAATACCAGGGAGCGATCACACTATCAGATGCAGAAATTTAAAAAGCCTTTTTCCCCAGCCAAGCTTTAGGCTTGTGGAGCAACTGGGGCAAGAGGCCCACTGGTGCGCATTTGGGCAGATTGTCACCGTTGGCCACCTCTGTGACCAAGACCTTTGCTTTAGAAGAGTTCCTATCTAGACCCTGTCTGGTGGGCCGATAGACCGACGGTGGATGGAGGCATGCTGTATGCGTTAGCCTCTGCAGACACCTGTCTCAGGCTGGAAGTCTGGGTGCCCTGTTAACCCCGGGCATGGGCCTGCCAGCTGACAGTTGAGAACCCTAGCCAGGTGTTGGTTTGGGGTAGAGTTTGGGTGCTCAGGTGTTCCCCTTCCTTACCCTGATAGCTTGGGTAGCTTGTACACACCTAAGCCTGCAACTCTTGTCACTGGGATGCTAACCCATTAGCACAGCCCAGTCTCCTCTCTTAGAAATTCTGCGTCGACCTGCATTTTTTTTTTTTTTTTTTTTCGAGAGGGAGTCTTGCTCTGTTGCCAGGCTGGAATGCAGTGGTGCGATCTCAGCTCACTGCAACCTCTGCCTCCTGGGTCTGAGCGATTCCCCTGCCTCAGCCTCCCAAGCAGCCGAGACTACAGGCATGTGCCACCGTGCCCGGCTAGTTTTTTGTATTTTAGTAAAGACGGGGTTTCACCATGTTGGCCAGGATGGTCTCGATCTCCTGACCTTGTAATCCACCCACCTTGGCCTCCGAAAGTGTTGGGATTACAGGCGTGAGCCACCGTGCCTGGCCTTTTTTTTTTTTTTTTTGAAACAGTCTTTCTCTGTTGCCTAGGCTGGAATGCAGTGGTGTAATCTCGGCTCACTGCAACCTCTGCCTCCCAGGTTTAAGGGGTTTCCTGCCTCAGCCTCCCAGATAGCTGGGATTATAGGTGTGCACCACCATGCCCAGCTAATTTTTGTTTTTTCAGTAGAGACAGGGTTTTACTATGTTGGCCAGGGGGCTGGACTCGAACTCCTGACCTTAGGTGATCCACTTACCTCAGCCTCCCAAAGGACTGGGATTACAGGTGTGAGCCACCTCACCCAGCCTTGACCTGCATTCTTGAGCACGATCTCTTGTGCACATGGAAATACAGCCTCTCAGGCAGGAAGTGGCAGAGATGAGATGAAGCACACAGTTCCCCTCCCCAGCTGGGGTAGGAGACAAAACAGCCGTGGAGTCAGCACTCAGGCCGCCCCCAGTGACCATTTTGTCAGGCTCTTTGAGACGTGGCTTGCAGTGACAAGGACACAGCTGTTAATTCTGAAGACAAAATTTCGAGTAGAAGTAAGCTCTGGTGAAGGGACAGAAGGTTAAGGTTTGCTGCATTGCTGATGTGATGAGGAAGGAAGGGAAGGCTGTCTTTTCAGGTAGAATGCCTAAGGAAGGGAAATATGGAGAAGGAACAGTTAGAGTAAGTCAAGAAATTTCAAGATCTTTGTCTGCTAGCCAACCTAGTTAGGTAGTAATTGTGTTTCCACGTATTGATCAGTGTTGCCTATGTCCTTTGCTGTAGAACAGTAATCTCGGGAAAAAAAAAAACCTATTAATCTGTCCCCGTCTGGGCACAGAGCATGCACAAGCCTGGGCCATCATTTTCCTCTGTCTGTTGGTTGGGGATGTCAATTTGATGTTTTTACTGGAATTCCAGTATTGTAAGCATATAATCATTCACCGTTAGAATTCTGCAGGTCCACTTCTGGTGCAGGTCCTCTCCTGACTCTGGACTAGCTGGGCTGAGGGGCCTGTTGTCTCTCTGGCTCCAGGCATCATTTGTACTTTGCCTGTGAGACATCTCAAGACCTTTTCCAATAGGAAATCGCATCACTGGAGGGAATTTTATAAAGAGATGAGAGTTTTTGAAACAGGAAGGGAATTGGCAAGGGAAAGGCCCTGGCACCAGTGCTGCCACAGAACAGAAAGGAAGGGACTGGGCTGCATCAGAGGGTGAATGCGGGGCCGCCACCCATAGGAGTGGCCCAAGGGTAGGGTGGTCCTCCCTGGGAAGACTGCAGAGGGCAGTGATATTCTTGTAGTCTTGGGGGTGTACCCAGTGAACCACACCGCCCAAGCCAACCTGTAGCTAAATTTGAGTCAACTTTGGCAAAGAAGACTGTGCCTGGTAAACCTTGTGTGCTCTTGGAAAACAGGTTTTTTGTCTCTTTTCCCCCAGCATTTGCTAGCATTGCACTTGTGAAAAATTCCCAGCATCCTTTCTGCGGAGTTAAGTAGGGAAACTCAATGTTTTGGGACAGGTGGGGACATCAAACCTGCTAGAGGCTGGTGGTGGCAGTGGAGGCAGAAGGAGTTGTAGCAGTAGTGGTGGCAGGAGTGTGACCTAGAGGGCAAAAGCTGGGAAACAGGAATAGATTTGAGAATGGGGTCAGATTCTGGGCCCCTGCCACTCAGGGATAGCTGCACCTAGCTTATATGCCTTTCTCGAATCCAGTACACATTTTTAAATTGTGTTTCTGTAGGTTGTTTCTGTTTCTGTAGTTTTTTTTTTCTTTAATTTTGAGACAGGGTCTTGCTCTGTTGCCCTGACTGGAGTACAGTGGTGCAGTCATGGCTCACTGGAGTCTCAACTTCCTGCACTCAGATGATCCTCCCATGTCAGCATCTCCAGTAGCTGGGACCATAGGCGCATGCCACCACACCCGACTAATTTTTTTTCTTTTTGAGACAGAGTCCCGCTCTTGCCCAGGCTGGAGAGCAGTGGTGTAATCTCAGCTACTGCAACCTCTGCTTCCCAGGTTCAAGCAATTCTTGTGTCTCAGCTTACCCTGTAGCTGGGATTACAGATGTACGCCACTGTGCTCGGCTAAATTTTTTTGTATTTTTAGCAGAGGTGGGGTTTCACCATCTCTCAAACTCTTGGCCTCAAGTGATCACTGTCTCCGCCTCCCAAAGTGCTGGGATTATAGGCACGAGCCACCGCGTCCAGCCTAATTTAAAAAATTATTTGTAGAGATGCATCCTTCTATGTTACCCAGGCTTATGTAGGTTATTTATATAGATTGTCTATTGATATTTACAGTATTAGAAATGGAAACAAACTGAGAAGTTTAAAAATATTTTCTTAATTTATTTCAAAATAATAATTCATTTCACCCATTGCATGTTAATATACATTTGACATTTTTATAAAAGTAACCATTTGTTAAAATGAAAAAATTTGATGAGAAGGGTGGCACTGCTGTACATTTTTGCAAATCTCCTTAATGTCTGGATTAATAAATGGTGGAATTTTTTTTTTTTTTTTTTGAGACAGTTTCGTTCTTACTGCCCCAGCTGGAGTGCAATGGTGCAATCTTGGCTCACTGCAACCTCTGCCTCCCAGGTTCAAGTGATTCTCCTGCCTCAGCCTCCTGAGTAGCTATGATTACAGGCACCCCCCACCATGCTTGACTATTTTTTTTTTTATTTTTAACCACTTTTAAGTGTGTCTGCTAAATTTTCTTCACTGCTTTGGCATTCATTTTGTTGCAGTATGTTGAATAATGTGTAAGAAATCTGGCTTTATAGAGGTATGTAGTTGGAAAATGGCAGAGCATTTTCATAGCCTTTCTATGTAATTGTGGATATTTTTCTTTGATTCTGTACCAACATCCAACAAATGAGTAGTCGTTTCTTTTTTTTTTTCTGAGATGGGGTCCTGGTGTGTCACCCAGGCTGGAGTGCAGTGGTGCTTTTATAGCTCACTGTAGCCTTGACCTCGTGGGCTCAAGTCATCCTCCTGCCTTGGCCTACCGAGTATCTGGGACTGTAGGCATGCACCACCACACCCCACTGATTTTTAATTTTGAGTGGTAGTTTCATAATAGTTAGTTGCAATATAGAATCTGAAATTTTATTATCTTTTTTTGTACACTGTTACATTAAACACTGTTGGGTTTTTACCCAGGTGTGATTTTATAACATCATGCACTCGTCATTTGGAAAATACTGGTCTCTTGAATGATGCAGCTCTTCCAAATATTGACATCAGTCAAGTCAAACAGTAGGAAGATGTTGACTTCACAGTGGCTGATGTAAGTTTTCCAAAACTCAACTTGAAAACCGGGATTTTATCATTGGCAGCAGATACTGTCAGTTGTTTTCCTTGAAGTGACAGACTCATTCATATTTCCAGGAACGGCCTGCGGGTACTCAGGTCTGAACGATCGTAGTTTGCCTGTAGGTCAAGTATAAATGATGTTCCACACCAGAAAGATGGCCAGTTCAGCCTGCATCCCAAACAACTGCACAGCTGCTTTGCTCGAAGCCACGGTACTGTGGTGGGCAGCGCTGTGGCTGTAGGTGTGCTTCTCCTTTTATCACTTAGACTATTCAAAAGACACCTACTCAAGCTTGAGATTTAACACAATCATTCATGTTGACAGCTTCATCAGGGACATTCTTTTTTTCCTTCTGAGACAAAGTCTTGTTCTCTCGCCCAGGCTGGAGTGCAGTGGGGCGATCTCGGTTCACTGCAACTTCCGCCTCCCAGGTTCAAGCGATTCTCGTGCCTCAGCCTCCCTAGTAGCTGGGATTACAGGTGTGTGCCACCACGCCTGGCTAATTTTTCTATTTATAGTAGAAACGGGGTTTCACCATGTTGGCCAGGCTGGTGTTGAACTCCTGACTCTGGTGATCTGCCCACCTCAGCCTCCAAGAGTGCTGGGATTCCAGGCCTGAGCTGCCGCCCAGCCCATCAAGGACATTCTTAAGCAAAGCCGCTTGCTTTTCCTTTCATAAGTGTGTGGTGGTGAGGGACATGCTGAGGGCTGGTGCAGCTTGGTACCTCTGCCTCGAGATGTGCTCAGGCACTAGCAGTTTCACCCATGGCTGCTTCTGCAAGTGTCAACACTGAAGAAGGCAAATGATGTCTTAGTGTCACTGTGCAAATAGTTTAGACTTCACAGATGCCTGCAGAGGTCTCAGGGACCTCTAGGGATCTGCAGACCACACTTTGAGAACTGCTTCTCTTGCTGGGCTGTGAGGCGGGAAGACTGAGCGTTTTGTATGTGCGACCCAAACATGCATTCTCATGTGCGCGAAACAACACAGACTGGAGTTGTGACGGATGTTACGTGTTTCCTGTGGAAATAGCAAGTGGCCTTAGTTCATACATTGACCTTTTCCTGCAAAATCCTTAAAAATCCTTTGTGATTCTGATAAGTCTTTGTTGCTCGTGTTCAAGGTGTGTGATCAAGACCATCAACTGTGAGCTGGGTGTGGCTCACACCTGTAATTCTAGCACTTTGGGAGGCCGACGTGGGTGGATCACCTGAAGTCAGGAGTTCTAGATCAGCCTGGCCAACATGGTGAAGCTCCTTCTCTACTAAAAATACAAAAATTAGCCAGGCGTGGTGGTGTGCACCTGTAATCCCAGCTACTCAGGAGGCTGAGGCAAGAGAATCGCTGAACCTGGGAGGTGGAGGCTGCAGTGAGCCGAGATCACGCCACTGCACTCCAGCCTGGGTGATAAGAGTAAGACTCTACGTCAAAAAACAAAGGACAATCAACTTTGTTTCTGTAAATTTTTTTTTGGAAAGGCCCACCCTTGAATGGTTAGGTGCTTGGATTTTGATTTCTGATACATTTGGACTTCATTCTTGGTTGTACGGTTTCGTAACTGTGGGACTTTGGGCACGCTACCTAGGGGCTCTGCAGTTGATGGGAATGATGGTGTCTCTGTCAGAGGATCATTGGGAGAATCAACTGAGATAATTCAAGAAAAGCATTTACTGGCATGGTGACTTGATGGCGGACAGCCATTCCGTCAGTAACAGCTAACGCTCCATCCTTGCTGAGTCACATTTCGTGTTGCACTCAAGGGTGTTTCTTCCTGCACTCAATCTGGCGCACATCTTGTATCATTTGGTACTGAAACCTAGAACTCACCAGGGACTGTGATTGTGTCAGTTTCTCGTATGAAAAAGGGCAAGCGTCCAAAATACAAAACGCCGATGGCTCGCCCTGGTTAAACTCTAGCTGCCGAACCTGGCTGCCTCTTTACTGAAAACGCTGGGGGCGTTCAGAGGTCTCGTTCCTAGGCTGCTTCAGGTCCCCAGAGCCCGGAGCTTCTAAAGTTGATGGGGCCCTTGATGATGGAGGACTTAGGAGCAAATATTCAGCTCTGCAACTCGAGCAGTTGGCTGTGGTCTGAACTAGAGTGGATTTTCAACTCTGCTGTGTCCTACTGTGAACTCATTTGTTTATTCATTACATATTGAATGGGTTCCTACCACTGGCAAGGCCAGGTCTAGGTTCTGGAGATAGAGAGGTGGCCCCTGCCCTCTTGAGGCATGAAGCCTAAGAAAGGAAGTAGACAGTAAGCAAGTAATCTGCACAGGTCAGGAGCAGTGGCTCACGTCTGTAATCCCAGCAGTTTGGAAGTGGGAGGTGGGAGAATCACTTGCATCTAGGAGTTTGAGGCCAGCCTGGGCAACACAGTGAGACCCTGTCTCTAAAAATAAATAAACAGCCAGGTATGGTGGCATGTGCCTATATTCCAAGCTACTTGGAAGGCTGACGTGGGAGGATCATTTGAGCCTGGGAAGTTGAGGCTGCATTGAGTGGTGATCGCACCACTGTACTCAGCCTGGGTGACAGACCAAGGCTCCACCTCAAAAAAAAAAAAAAAAAAAAAAAAGCATTGCACTAGACCTCGTGACTGTATTACAAATCGGGCTGAGATTGTCTCTGTTTTATAAATGAGAAGACTGAAGCACAGAGAGGTTATGTAACTTGTGATGGCCAGAATGGGATACTAAATAGTAGAGCCAGTATTTAAACTCAAAGGCTGTATGAGAAAACACTAGTACCTACCTCACAAAATTGCTGCAAAGGTTAAATGAGAAACTACAAGTTCTTAGAAAACTTCTTGACACATAGTGACTCTCAATAGAGAAGAGCTAGTGTTACTGAAAGTGGGAATAATTTTCTTTTTTTTTTCTTTTTCTTTTCTATTGAGATCTCTTTTCAAGGGAATAATTTTCTTAGCAGCAGCAGCAACAGCAAAAACAACCATACCTGTCTTTAGCTGCCTCCATTTACAAGGTGCCCTCACGCACAATGCCATCTCAGCCGTGGTGAAATCCTAGGATCCTGGGAGCCGTGGATGTTTAGGTGCTTTTATTTGCTTGGTTCTTTCCCTTTCGGTACCATTTCAGACTGAGTTTGTTTTTTTCTTTTTTCTTTTTTTGAGACAGGGTTTTGCTCCTTTGCCCAAGCTGGAATGCACTTGTGCAGTCTCAGCTCCCTGCAGCCTCCACCTGTATCACACTGTTCTCACACTGCTCTAAAGATGCTGCCTGAGGCCAGGCGTGGTAGCGCACGCCTGTAATCCCAGCACTTTTGGAAGCTGAGGTAGGCAGATCCCTTGAGCTTAGGAGTTCAGCCTGGGCAACATGGCAAAACCCCGTGTCTACTAAACATGACAAAAAATTATCTGGGCGTGGTAGCATACACCAGTAATCCCAGGTGCTTAGGAGGCTGAGGCAGGAGAATCGCTGCAACCCAGGAGTTCGAGGTGGCAGTGAGCCAGGATCGTGCCACCGTACTCCAGCCTGGGTGACAGAGCAAGACTCCATCTCAAAAACAACCAAAAAAAAGATGCTACCTGAGACTGGGTAATTTATACAGAAAGCGGGTTTAATTGACACAGTTCTGCATGGCGGGGGAGGCCTCAGGAAACTTAGAATCATGGCAGAAGTTGAAGGGGAAGCAAGGCACATCTTACATGGTGTCAGGAGAGAGAGGGAGAGAGAGAGAGAGAGAGAGAGAGAGAGCGTGAGCGCACAGGGGAAACTGCCACTTTTAAACCATCAGCTCTCATGAGAACTTCCTCACTATCATGAGAACAGCATGGGGGAACTGCCCGCATGATCCAGTCACCTCCCACCAGGTCCCTCCCTCCACCCGTGGGGATTACAGTTCAAGATGAGATTTGGGTGGGGACACAGAGCCATACCACATCAACCTCCTAGGGTCAAGGGCTCCTCCTGCCTCAGCCTCCCCAGGAGCTGGGACTACAGATGTGCCCAGTACGCCCAGCTGATTTTTAAGAATGTTTGAGAGGGACAGGGTCTTGCCATGTTGCCTAGGCTGGTCTCAAAGTCCTGGGCTGAACTGGTTTCTTAACATTCTCCAAAGGTGATTTTTTTCAAGAATCAGTATAAACGCTGGGCTTTTAGCTTATTTGATGTGTTTCATTCCATGACAGATATGTTATTTTTGAGCCTCAAATTGTCCTGTTGGGGGCCCATGGGAGCCTTTTAGGTTGGCTGCTGAGTTCTTTTCATGCAACGCCAGTGGTCTTCAATAGCTTGCATACCCATTTAGTAACATTTTTAAAGAGTCGAGAAATTATAGGCATTAAAATCTCAATGCTGTTTGTCTGATATGTTTATTCAGAGAGACTGAGCTAAGGTCTACCCTCATCTGTTTTGAAAAGATAACGAATTGTTTTGCGTGTTTCTGTGAGGAAATAATGTCACCTAAGAAACGGTTCGTGTATCTTCCAGTTCCTTGGAAGTTTTCATGTGCATTCTTACAATTGAGAGTAATGTAGAATTTCTTTCTGTATCTTCCCACTAATGCCTGTTGAGGGGCAGGTGCCTGTGAATGTAGGTAAATTGTGATAAAAAATAATTTAAAAAGGCTGGGTGTGGTGGCCCACGTCTGTAACTCCAGCACTTTGGGAGGCTCAGGTGGGTAGATCAGTTGAGTTCAGGAGTTTGAGACCAGCCTGGCCAACATGGTGAAATGCCGTCTCTGCTGAAAATACAAAAATTAGCCGGGTATAGTGGCACATACCTGTAATCCCAGCTACTCAGGAAGCTGAGGCAGGAGAATTGCTTCAACTTGGGAGGCAGAGGTTGCAGCGAGCCCAGATTGTGCCATTGTACACCAGCCTGGGTGACAGAGTGAGAACTCTGTCTCCAAAAAAAAAAAAACAACAGTAAAAAGAAATCTTAAACCAAAATGTAGGTGACCTGTTTGCAGACTGAGGAGCCCTCCCCCAACCCAGCAAACCCCATCCCCCAGGACAGCCGTGGAACATTCTGGAAGGCCTAACTCCAGGAATTCCCTTAGTTGGGGCCTTGCTCTCAACAATGCCTCCTGGAATGATGGGCCGGCCACTGTCATTTCCATCTTGCATCGTATGTATTTGACTTATTTTGTTTATACTCTGTTTTCACGCTGCTGGAATGCATCTTAAGAGCAGGAATTTTTTATGTTTTACTTCCTGCTGTGTTCCTAGTGCTGGGAGTATAGCTAGGCATTTAATACATGCCTGATAATATTGGCTGAATAAATGAATGAATGAATAAGCAAATATTATAGGTCAGACATAGTGGCTCACGCCTGTGATCCCAGCACTTTGGAAGGCCTAGGTGGGCAGATCACCTGAGTACATGAGTTGGAGACCAGCCTGGCTAACATGGTGAAACCTTGTCTCTACTAAAAATACAAAAATTAGCCGGGCATGGTGGCAGATGCCTGTATTCCCAGCTACTTGGGAAGCTGAGGCAGGAGAATTGCTTGAACCTGGGAGGCGGAGGTTGTTGAGGTCACGCCACTGCACTGCACTCCAGCCTGGGTGACAGCGTGAGACTCTGTCTCAAAAAAGACCCTCCACCAAAAAAAACCAAAAAAACCCCAGTATAAAGAAATCCCAACGCAAAATGTAGATGACCTGTTTGCAGACTGAGGAGTCCTCCCCTAGCCCAGCCAACCCCATCCCCCAGGACAGCTGTGGAACATTCCAGAAGGCCCAACTCCTGTAATCCCTTAGTGGGGGCCTTGCTTCAGCGGTGCCTCCTAGAACGATGGGCTGGCCACTGTCATTTCAATCTTGCATCATATGTATTTGACTTATTTTGTTTATAATCTGTTTCCACGCCACTGAAATGCATTTTAAGTGCAGGAATTTTCCATGTTTTATTTCTTGCTGTGTTCCTAGCGCTGGGAATATAGCCAGGCACATAATCCATGCTCGATAATATTTGCTGATAAATGAATGAATACATAAATAAATACTATAAGCCGGGCACAGTGGCTCACCCTGTAATCCCAGCACTTTGGGAGGCTGAGGCAGGTGGATCACTTGAGGTGGGGAGTTCGAAACCAGCCTGGCCAACATGGAGAAACCCAGTGTCTACTAAAAATAGAAAAATTAGCTGGGCATGGTGGCAAGCACCTATAATCTCAGCTGCTCGGGAAGCTGAGGCAGGAGAATCGCTGAACCTGGGAGGCAGAGGTTGCTGAGCTTGTGCCACTGCACTCTAGCCTGGGTGACAGAGTGAGACTCTGTCCCTCACCCAAAAAAAATTACACCTACTCACATTCTACATGTGACTACCCTGTAATGTGCAAACCATACCCCAAACGTCTACATGGAACAAGGCAGAAGGTAGAGGAAAGGCAATAACTGCTTTGCTGGGAATGATTGAGTGGTTCATTAAGTGGAGACTGGGAGGGTCTTGAGAGGCTCTAGTGAAGACGGTGTTGGAGAGAGCAGGCCAGGTGAACGGTGCCTGGGCATGTGAATGGGCCCAGGGCGCGTGAGTCTGGACAGCTTGTGACCGTGAGCTCCGACGTGCTGCTGCCTTGAGGGTGTGGGGTGCAGGGCAGAAACACAGAGGACTCAGTGCTTCAGGAAGGCCCAGGAAATGTGGGGTTGAACGGCTTAGTTCCGGCAATTATTTTTAAGCTTTGTAAGATGGAGATTTCAAGAAGTATATTTATCTTTAATAATATTGTAGTTCCTGGTAATTCTTATTTGATTACCACTCATACACATGGAAAACCAGCATACCTTTTTCTGGCAAGGCTCCAGGGTAGTCTTTGTGCATAATTTCCAGGATTTTTATGTAATGCTATTAAGGTCTGTTTTTGTTTTTTTTTTTTCTTCCAAAGGAAAGGGGGGTGGAACAAGCAGCTTTTGAATAGTTTATTTTCATGTTTGAGTTGTTTGGGAAATATTAACTACATTTTCTGACACTCTAGCCTGGAGAAAGGAAGAAGCCCCACATGCATGTGATTTATTTCCTTTTGTATGGATATTAAATGCAGTATACCATTAAGGCTGTGACATTTTAAGTGAAAGGGTTTATTGCATGTTTTAGTTCGTTTTCCCCTATTGTGTTACTATTTAAAGTGTGGATTGCATTGCATTCTGGAACTTCATAAATGAGTTCTTTTTCCCATGAGAAAATACCCGCTGCTTCTTATGGTCATTAATGTTATTTTTATGTGTGTGAATGAGCTGCCTAAAAACTGGGTGTGGTGAGGGGTGGTTTCTGAAAGGGAAGCACTTTTATAGCATGATCTTATTTGAAAATTTAATTTGTTTTTGTAAATTAGCTTTCCGTCTTAATACGCTTCCTCCACGAACAAGCACTTTTTGGGCAAATACTTTCATCTCTCTGGTTCTGTTTTTTTTTGTATTGGTAAAATATAAAGTTTGAGCTAGACGTGCTTAAAATCTCCACCATTCTCTAAGAATAGTGAGAGTCTCACATGATTGGGACATAGTACTCGTTCTTAATATGAAAAGTGGTTTTTTCTTTGTCCATTTGTTTAAACTATGAACCCTCATAGGGAAGCTCCGATTTATAGAGCCGCTAAATTGCAGGGTGTGTGTGAGAGCCTTCACTTCATAAAAGATTCTTTACTTCCTTTAAATATAAACACATAAGGTTGAGTTCTAGAAGTATAATTGACACATAGTTTCCTGAGGATCACGTTTGCTGAATAAAGCAGGATATCGTTAGTGGAACCCCATTTGATTTTTTTTTTTTTTTGAAGACAGAATCTGCTCTGTCACCCAGGCTGGAGTGCAGTGGCATGATCTCAGCTCATTGCAACCTCCGCCTCCCAAGTTCAAGTGGTTCTTGTGCCTCAGCCTCCTGAGTAGCTGGGACTACAAGCATGCAACACCACGCCCATCTCATTTTTGTATATTTTGTAGAGATGGGGTTTCATCATGTTGCCAGGCTGGTCTCGGACTCCTGAGCTCAAGCAATCCACCTCCCAAGGCCTCCTGAAGTGGTGGGATTACAGGTGTGTGCTATAGCACCCAGCCATAGCACCCAGAACCCCGTTTGATTTTGAAAGTCTGAGAAATACTTCTGAAATAGCTTGGAGAAAATGTGAAGTGAATAATTTTTTTTTTTTAATGTGCTTCAATTCCCATGTGAACATTATTTTGGAGAGAGATTGGAAGTCAGTTGCCAGTAAATGAATTTCACTGGGTTGGCAGGTTTTTCACGAGTAGGACTGAGCGAATACTGGACTGATAATGTTCTTACAGATGATTTCGTTGATGAAGGACTCGCTTGTTCTTGTTGCTCTCGATGGTGAGGTTCAGGATCTGCCAGCCCTATATTGAGTGTGTTAGTCCTCTAGTTGTCCCCCAAATTAATGTACCTGGAAAGTGTCTACCTTAGATCTTGTAATTAGAAATTAGAGGACTGGGCATGGTGGCTCATGCCTGTAATCCCAGCACTTTAGGAGGCCAAGACGGAGAATCACTTGAGCCCAGGAGCTCAATACCAGACTGGGCAACATAGTGAGAAACTGTCTCTACAAAAAGATTAAAAACTTAGCAGGGCATGGTGGCACATGCCTGTGTTCCCAACTACTGCGGGGGAGGCTGATTTGGGAGGATTCCTTGAACTCAGGAGTTTGAGATTGCAGTGAGCTGAGATCGTGCCACAGCACTCAAGCCTGGGCGAGAGAGTGTGACCCTTTCTCAAAAAAAAAAAAAAAAAAAAGAAATTAAAATGTCAACAGCTGGGCATGATGGCTCACCCTGTCATCCCAACACTTTGGGAGGCTGACACTTGTGGATCACATGAGGTCAGGAGTTTGAGACCAGCCTGGCCAACATGGTGAAACCCCATCTCTACTAAAAATACAAAAATTAGCTGGGCATGGTGGTGGGTGCCTGTATTCCCAGCTACTCAGAGGCTGAGGCAGGAAAATTGCTTGAACCTGGGAACTGGAGGTTGCAGTGAGCCAAGATAACACCATTGCACTCTAGCCTGGGTGACAGAGCAGGACTCTGTATCAAAAAAAAAAAAAAATTAAATGTCAGTGATGTTGAAAGGGAACTCTTGGTTTTGTCAAAGATTTAGAAAAAGTTTTTTTCTTTTGAGACGGAGTTTTGCTCTTGTTGCCCAGGCTGGAGTACAGTGGCATGATCTCATCTCACTGCAGCCTCTGCCTCCTGGGTTCAAGCAGTTCTCCTGCCTCAGCCTCCTGAGTAGCTGGGATTACAGGTGCCTGCCACTACAGCCAGCTACTTTTGTATTTTTAGTGGAGATGGGATTTCTGCATGTTGGCCAGGCTGGTCTCGAACTCCCGACCTCAGGTGATCCACCCGCCTTGGCCTCCCAGAGTGTTGAGATTACAGGTGTGAGCCACTGTGCCCCAGTTTATAAAAAGTTTTGATTGACTTTTTATTTTTTCACTCAGAAGCATATTTTCCCTCTTAAAATACCTGATGTAAATCATTTGGTTCCCTGTCATTTCCGTTTTTCTTTGTTCAGAGTGTCTCTTCTGGATCTCCTGAGTTTCTTTTCTGTGTGTATTTTCTGCTGTTTTGCTCAAATGGTGAGCACCCATGAAAGCTTTTCCTCCTTTGCCTGGGTGAGGTGGTGTTCCAGGCATGATCTGCAGAACCTTTAGTACCTGATTATTATATTGTAATAATCTCCTCAATTTTATTTTCTGGGTTGTTTACATTTTTCCTTTTCTTCTCCTTTTTTTTTTTTTTTTTCTTTTTCAGTAGAGATGGGGTCTTGTTATGTTGCCCAGGCTGGTCTTGAACTCCTGACCCTGTCTCAAGCGATCGTCCCACCTTGGCTTCCCAAAGTGCTAGGATTACAGGCGTGAGCCACAGCGCCTGGCCTCCTTTTCTTTATGGTAATTTCAATGTGGTAATTTTAATCCTCCGTGGTTTTCTTATGCTTCCTCAACAAACAGCAGAGAAGCTCCTGGAAAGCCACATGACATTTGCTGTGATTTGCATGGCTGATGGGAAAACGCTACTTGGTTCTGAAGGACAGGGTTGATATTGGATACCTTTGCCCTCTGACCCAAGTCAGAATGTCACCTGGACAAAGACCCGAGTTGTGAAACCGTAGCTTCCCTAAGAGAAAGTGCGATTCTGAACCTGCTGCCATCATATGCTTCCTAAGGACAGGTGACTGACTCAGTGTCCCAGGAATTGCAGGAGGTTAAAAACTTCCAGAAACCACCATGCATGTGACAAATTTCAAAGGACTTTTCCCTGACACACATTCCACAGTGAATGTCTCAGCTGGATTCGCATAATTAACGCTATGTTCTTTCTGGCTCCCAAAAGAAATTGTGATTAGGAACACTTTCAGGGCTGACGAGTCTAAGATATCAACTTTGTCCCTTCTGCCACTTGAAGTTCAAATGGAAATATTTGCTTTCATAGCTCCAGTCATGATGTTACTTTATTTAGCAGCTATTAAATTTCCAATTCCATAGACTCCCTGGGAGGTATTCCAGTTTGCACTAAGGTTTCTGTTGGTTTCAGCGCTGCTGCTTATGATGTGTGGAGGTTTCCTGAACAAGAAGTAACATCAAGGTTCTTAGCTTGGTAGTAATTTTAAGCTATTCTTTGATTTTTTAAAAAAATTAATTAATTATTTTGAGACAGAGTCTGGCTCTGTTGCCCAGGCTGGAGTGCAGTGGCAAGATCTCGGCTCTTTGCAGCCTCCTCCTCCTGGGCCCAAGCGATTCTCCAGCTTCACCCTCCCCAGTAGCTCGGACTACAGGTGCACGCCACCACAACTGACTAATTTTTGTATTTTGTTGTAGAGACAAAAAATATTTTTTTTGTAGAGACAATAGAATTGAACAATAAAAATCTCTTACTTTTTAACGATATACTTTGATTGAGATTTAGCCATTTCATTTTCACTAGTGTCTAGACATTTTCCTGAAAGGCATGATTCCATGAGATTTAATACTGAATTATAATTTGATGTAAATGTTTTATACAATCTTTTTTTTTTTTAAACAGTAACCTCTTTTCTTGCTTGCTCTAGTTTGTTTAAATATTAAGTTCTCTGATCAGCCAGTTCCTTAATAGAGAGCTTCAGGGGTAGCAAATGGTTGAATATGAAACCAACCTCATATGACATGTTGTTAGATATAAATGTCAGTGATAGCACTTTCTGGATGGTTGAGTTTGCTGAAGAACGGAGGGTTTTCTCTTTTAGTCAGTCAGACAATTTTCTGTTTTAACCAATTCAAACATTTGGTTTTATGTTTCTGGAATATATAAAACACTTTCATAAAAATGGACTATGCCAAAGAAGATGTAATTTTCTTGATGACTCAGTTATTTTTACTTCTTGTTATTTGGCTTTTACTAATATAGCAATTTCTCTATAAAAATAGTAATCTTTGCTTTTAAAAAAGAAAACAAAACTGAGATTGTTCTGTCTTCCCAGTTCTTATGTTTTAAAAAATAGTTTTTTGACTTCTTTTGCTATCAACATATGTTGCTGTTGCTGTACCTTCTTGTAACACATTTGCTCCTGGTTTTTACTTTGTTGCATTAAAAAACCAAACCAACAAGTAATTAAGCTTGTTAACCCTGCAGATAGCCTTCGATGGAAAGGGCTAAGGATTCAGTCTTTGTGCAGTTTTTTGGTTGTCAGCTATAGTCTGAATAAGTGAGGTCGCTAGGTACATGCATTTAGGATGAGTAAGATGTTATTACAGTTATTTTTAGCGTTATTATTAAAGGGGAGGAGGAGAAGGAGAAATTTGAATCAAATTTGTGTCTTATTAAATAGGACGTGTTTTCCACAAGACTAAAAGGATGTTTCTTTTGCTTATATACTAGAAATGGAAAATGGGAATTAGAGATCAGATTGTGTAATTGAAAGTCAATTAGATTTAATGAACAATTTTATAACTAGTTACATTCTAAAGCTAAAATGTGAATATTAAGTTAGGGAAGTATTGATTTTTATTAAAATTTACCAGAATTTTAGGATAGGGCCTTACTTTCCCAAGAAATATCTGGTAGGAGTCACTTTAGAAATTTTGTGTCTTCTCTACAAAACTGCCCAGCAAGAACTGGCCACATTTCTTCCTACTTGTTTTTTTTTTTTTTTTTTTTTTTTTTTTTGAGACAGGGTCTCCCTCTGTCACGCAGGCTGGAGTGCAGTGGCATGATCTCGGCTCACTGCAGCCTCCACCTCCCAGGTTCAAGCGATTCTCGTGCCTTAGCCTTCCCAGTACCGATGATTACAGGCGCCTGCCATCATGCCCGGCTAATTTTTTGTATTTTTAGTAGAGACAGGGTTTCACCATGTTGGCCAGGCTGGTCTCGAACTCCTGGCCTCAGATGATCCGCCTCCCTTGGTCTCCCAAAATGCTAGAATTACAGGTGTGAGCCACGGTGCCTGGCCTGATTTATTTTTTATTTTTTAAATTAATTAATTAATTTTTTGAGATGAAGTCTTGCTCTGTCACCTAGGCTAGAGTGCAGTGGCACGATCTTGGCTCACTGCAACCTCTGCCTCTGAGGTTCAAGCGATTCTTCTGCCTCAGCCTCCTGGGTAGCTGAGATTACAGGCATGCACCACCACACATGGCTAATTTTTGTATTTTAGTAGTGATGGGGCTTCACCATGTTGGCCAGGCTGGTCTCGAACTCCCAACTTCAGGTGTTCCACCCACCTCAGCCTCCTAAAGTGCTGGGATTACAGGTTTGAGTCACTGTGCCTGGCCCTGATTTATTTTTAGTTGAAGCTAAATTCACATAACTTAAATGTTTTTTGTTTTTGTTTTTGTTTTTGTTTTGAGATGGAGTTTCGCTCCTGTTGCCCAGGCTGGAGTGCCATGGTGCAATCTCAGCTCACTGCAACCTCCGCCTCCTGGGTTCAAGCAATTCTGCCTCAGCCTCCTGAATAACTGGGATTACAGGCATGCATAACCGTGCCTGACTAATTTTGTATTTTTAGTGGAGACAGAGTTTCTCCATGTTGGTCAGGCCGATCTCAAACTCCTGACTTAAGGTGATCTGCCCGATTTGACCTCTCAAAGTGCTGGGATTATAGGCATGAGCCACCGCACCCGGCCTAAATTACTGATTTTTAAGGTGAACTGTTTAGTGGCATTTAGCGCTTTCACCGTGTTATGCAACCGTCACCTCTGTCTAGCTCTGAAACATTTTCATCACCCCCCAAAAGAAACCCCACACCCATCAAGCAGTCATGTCCCATCTCCCAGACCCTAGCACCTGGCAGCTGCTGTGCTTTGCTTTCTATCTGCAGAATTTACCTAGTCTGGATATTTCATATACATGGAATTGTAGGGAATGTGGCTTTTTGTGTCTGGATTCTTTCACTCAGCATGTTTTCAAGGTTCATTCATGTTGTAGCGTGGAGTAGTACCTGCTTTTTATTATGGTTGTATGACATTCCATGGTATGGAGAAACCACGTTTTGTTCTCCATTCATGCATCGATGGACATTAGGGTTGTTCCCACCTGTTGGCCATTGTGAATGGTGCTACTAGGAACAGTTGTGCGCTCGTTTTTGTTTTAGTACCTGTTTTCAGTTCTTTTGGGTGCATACCTAGGCATGAAGTTGCTAGCTCACGCGGTAACTCTGTTTAACTTTTTGACAAACCTCTGCCACTTTTAAAATGAGGAACTTTGGTTGGGCGCAGTGGCTCATGCCTGTAATCCCAGCACTTTGGGAAGCTGAGGCGGAAGGATCACTTGAGGTCAGGAGTTCGAGACCAGCCTGGCCAATATGGTGAAACTCCATCTCTACTAAAAGCATAAAAAATTAGCATGCCTATAATCCTACCTATTCGGAGGCTGAGGCAGGAGAATCGCTTGAACCTGGAAGGTGGAGGTTGCAGCGAGCCAATGTCACGCCACGGCACTCCAGCCCTGGTGACAGAGTGAGTCTGTCTCAAAAAATAATTTAAAAAAGTAAAATAGGAACTTGCATGAAGACCCTGTAAAAAGTTACCTATGGCAGTCCTCTGTTTTGGAAAACATCCGAAAGCTTGGGTCAAGCTGGTGATAGATGTGGATGGCCATTATGTTTTTTTGATTGAAATAACTACTTTGTTCACTATCATTCGGATAGTTTTGTGATTAGGATAAAAATTATAGTGTAGATATAAGAGCTTAGGGACTCTTTTTATGTGAACACATGAGTGCTGGCTGTTCCCTTCAAACTGGCATGAGGCTTGGCCACACTGGAATTGTGTGTTAGATACACAGTTGGTATCTAGGGCAAGCTTGAAAAAAAAGTAGTATTTAAATATTGACCCCCCCAAAAAAATTCCCAAACAACTCTAGAAACTTTCTCGTTCAAATGAATCCACACTGTCTAAATGCAGCATGATAAAATTAGGCTTCCCCTCTGATTTCTGTGGGGCCGAGTGAGCCTGGAGTCTCCCGTGCCCAGCCAGGACTCTGCCTGCTGGCTAGCTTCAGAGCCCAGGGGGGTGGGATGGTTCCACAGCCCGCTGTGTTCCCACAGCACTTCCTTAATATAGAACGTTTTTAAAAGCAGCGTTGGCCACCGAAAGAGCTGAACTCCCAAACATGGTCATCAGTTCATAGTTCATTCTTACTTTGGTTTCGTGTCATTCAAACAAGAAATAGCATGTAAACAGGTCTGCATTACTGAACTTCAGCGGTGTTTAGGATAGAGGAGGAAAACACTGAGTTTCTAAGCAGAAAAAAACCTGTTCATCCTTAAAGGCAAAGGAAGGGGGGCGAGGTCCCTCTTTGAGTAACTGGGTGAGGTTAGAGGTCTCCAGCTGTGTTTGCTAAGCTGGGGGGCTTGGAAGTGTCCATAGGGCGTGGGAGGCCTGCTCCAGGGCTGACCTCGGCTGGAGTCCCCTCCAAGTCAGGCGCATTGCTCCCCACCCACTTGTATGAGTTCACCTGAACAGTGTCCTTGTGTGAGGAGCTTGGAATGGCCTGTGGGGCAGCTGGTCACAGTGGCTGCTGGGGATGCCTGCCAAGCTGTTAGGCAGCCCTCGGGCCCACAGAGTCCCAACAAGTGTGGTTTACTGTTTGTTAGGATGTAATTCAAGCCTGTGGGTAGGTAAAACTACCCAGGATAAGGGGGGTTGGCTTTTCCAGGGAACAAAAAGATCCCACCAGGAAGAGGACTGTTCTGGAAAGTGCCCTGGTCCTCTGTGGCCAGGCTACATTTGCTCTCTTTGAAAGCCACCTTTGTACGCGTGCACTGGTTGAAAAGTTTTGGAGTACCTGCTGGAGGTTGAAGATGTGAGCATGAAGAAACCATAGGCCTTGTCTCAGAAACCTCCCAGACTGTCCCCTTCACAGCTGGTAGGAACGTGAAATGGTACACTTGCTGTGACAGTCTGGCAGGTCCCCAAAAGTTAAGCACGGAGCTACAATAGGACCAGCAGTGCCACTCCTAACATTTGTACCCGGGAGGTGAAAACACACGTTCACACAAAAACTTACAGGAATGTTCATAGCAGCAGTATCCACAATTGCCAAAAAGTGGAAACAGTGCAAATGTCTGTCTGCTGATGAACACGTAAACAAAACAACGTGTAAACAAAACAACATGTAAACAAAACAACGCGTAAACAAAACAATGCGTAAACAAAACGTAATGCATCCATAGGATAGTGTACTCTTCAGCCATAAAAAGCAATGAAGTTCTAATTCATGTAACAACATGGATGAATATTGAAAACATGCCAAGTGAAAAAAGCCATGCAACAAAGGCCACGTTTGGATCTCTGGAATCCGGGAGCCCAAGACCAGCCTGGACAATGTGGTAAAATCCATTCTTTACTTAAAAAAAAAAAAAATTAGCCAGGTATGGTGGCATGCGTCTGTGGTCCCAGCTACTTGGGAGGCTGAGGTGGGAGGATCACCTGAGCCCAGGAGGTCGAGGTTGCAGTGAGCAGAGATTGCGCCACTGCACTCCAGCCTGGGTGACAGAGCAAGACTCTCATCCATAGACACAGAAAGTAGATTAGTGATGGCCAGGGGCTGGGAGAACTGGAGGGAAATGGGAGGTGACTGCCGATGGGTACAAGTTTCCTTTTGGGGTGATGAAAATGTTCTGAAATGGGTTATGGGATGATGATTGCACAACTCTGTGACTATGTGAAACATCACTGAATTATAAACTATAAATGAGAGAATTGCATGGTGTATGAATGCCCTCTCTATAAAGCTGTCATGAAAAGTGAACCTACCAGACTAACCTGAACAATTAGAGTGCATTGTAGTACAAGACAGTTGTAGATTGGAAAGATAAGACTGGACTAGAGATTTTGTAGATGGTGGAGCAGAGGGATAAGGTGGACGGTTCTGTCCCAGCCTCTTAGAAGGAATAGAGATCCTTGGGTGATCACCGAGCTTCAGGATCTTGTTCACAATTTTGGAGATTAAGAATCTTGGTGTGGAATCCCATGCCTGTCATCCTAGCACTTTGGGAGGCTGAGGTGAGCAGATGGCTTGAGCTCAGGAGTTCAAGACCAGCCTGGGTCACATGGTGAAGCCCTGTCTCTACAAAATACAAAAACTAGATGGGAATGATGGCACGTGCCTGTAGTCTCAACTGCTCTGGAGGCTGAGATGGGAGGATGGCTTGTGCTGGGACTTTGAGGCTGCAGTGAGCCGAGATTGTGCCACTGCACTCCAACCTGGGCAATGCAGCAAGACCCTATCTTAAAAAAAAAACCCAAACAAACCAGAATCTTAATTTCCATCAGTTCAGAATTGTGTGAGTTTAGGAGGCTTGATTCATACTAACCATGAGACCGGTGTATAAATCAGGTGCCAGTGCATTAGGTTATTTTGGGGAATATGATGTACTTTTCCAGTGGCTAGAATATTAATATCTGCCTCCCAAGGCACTTCATTCATGAGATCAAGGTATCTGCAAGGCCTAATTAATAGTAACAAGTTAGCCAGGCATGGTGTCACATGCCTGTAGTGTCAGCGACTGGGGAAAAGCAGCACCTTGATTGAGGTGGGAGGGTCATTTGAGCTCACACCAATGCACACCAGCCTGGGTGACACAGTGAGACTCTGTTGCCAAAAAAAAAAAAAAAAAAAAAAAATTAACAAGATTGTTTCAGGACTGTAGTATCTGACCAAAGGATCTCATTTTATCCAGCACATCCCACGAGGGACTGGGTGCTTATGCCCACTAGACTCATTGCCCTCCCTGAACTGTGCAGAGTAAACTCTGCCAAGCTCTTAGCTGTTGTTCTTTTTTTTTTTTTTTTTTTTTTGAGACAGACTGTCACTCTGTAACCCAGGCTAGAGTACAATGGCATAATCTCGGCTCACTGCAACCTCTGCATTCCAAGTTCAAGCAATTCTTCTGTCTCAGCCTCCTGAGTAGCTGGGACTACAGGTGCCTGCCACCACGCCCGGCTAATTTTTTTTTTGTTTTTGTATTTTTGGTAGAGAGGGAGTTTCACCATATTGGTCAGGCCGGTGGTGAACTCCTGACCTCAGATGATCTGTCTGCCTTGGCCTCCCAAAGTGCTGGGATTTATCAAGTGCTGGGATTACAGGCATGAGACACCGTGGACAGCCTTTTTTTTTTTTCTTTCTTTAAGATGGAATCTTGCTCTGTTGCCCAGGCTGGAGTGCAGTGACGTGATCATACCTTACTACAGCCTCTACCTCCTGGGTTCAAGCAATTCTCATGTCTCGGCCTCCCAAGAAGCTGGGATTGCAGGCATGTGCCGCCATGCCTGGCTAATTTTTTGTATTTTTAGTGGAGACAGGGTTTCGCCGTGTTGGCCAGGCTGGTCTTAAATTCCTGCCTCAACCAATCTGCCCCCATCGGTCTCTCAAAGTGCTGAGATGACAGGCGTGAGCCACTGTGGCCAGCCTTCCTTAAGAGGAGATGTTACAGAACAAACTAATCTGCATACAAAACACAACCTGACCATGAAAGAAACCCCCTCTTTCAGGAGGGATGCAGATAAATGTAGAAATGCTCACAAAGAAAGCCAGAGTAGATTTCACATTAATAGAATGCAGGTAAAAGGCATACCTTGTTGGGATGTAGGGCGCAGTATCAGAATGGAATAGGATTAATCAGGTGAGTTACTAGGATAGAAGGATTTCAAGAAGGAACAGCACCTTGATTAGGGCAGAATAAGGAAGCATTGGAGGGCCAGGTGCTGTGGCTCATGCCTGTAATCCCAGCACTTTGGGAGGCCTAGGTGGGTGGATCACCATAGGTCAGGGGTTTGAGACCAGCCTGGGCAACACGGTGAAACTCCATCTCTACTAAAAATACAAAAATTAGCCGAGCGTGGTGCGCACGCGCCTGTAATCCCAGCTATTTGAGTGGCTGAGGCAGGAGAATTGTTTGAACCCAGGAGGCAGAGGTTGCAGTGAGCTGAGATCGCGCCACTGCACTCCAGCCTGGGCAACAGAGTGAGGCCCTGTCTTAAAAAAATTAATAAAAACAAAAATCACAGTCCAGTTTTGTTGAGATACTTACGGAAGTGTCAGTGGATAATATCTGCGTTTTGCACTGGGACCGAGGGTGAGCCGCCCCCTGAGTAGATGAAGTTTCACTATTCTGTGTCAACTTTCTCGGGGCTGATGAGCTTTCTTTGGACACTGACATCTCCTCACTGATCCCTCCTGGGTCGGGGCCAGCTGCACGTGTCATCTGAGCGGAGTGTGTGCTTGTCCTTTGTCACAGGCCTGGGTGATGTGTGTCACATGGGATAGGCTCTCTGACCTCAGGCCCTGGGCTGCCACCTCTGCCACGTAGTACATCGGATGAGGTTGATTCTCCACATGCTGGCCCTCAATGGAAGGCACTGGAGAGGCGGCTTCCCTGTTTCTTCTCTGTTGCCCTCCTCCCCCTCTATAGGCATGATCTCCCTTCCAGCTTTGTGCCAGGGTCTGGCGGCACTTCATTTTTTTCCTCTTGTCCTTCATCTGTTTTCCTTGCGTCGCCATCCTCCCCCCACCCCCAAGCAGCATCCCTCTAACCCTCGGTGCTCTCCTGGTGGCCGTCTGCCTACCTTTGAGTACACTGACCTGGGCTGGATGACTCCCTAAGCGTTAGTGGAGTCTCTTTTATTTTTTTAGGGCACAGCAGATACTCAGCGAGTGTCATTTTTTAAAAATTGTGGAATAAATGAGTAGATGTCAGGACACTGCCCTGAACACCAGCACCCGCTGGTCATCCTGGACATGCACTGCTGGAAGGACTGCCCTGGTTGCCCCAGAGGAGTGGCTCTCCCTCGAGCCTGCATCGACACCATCTGAGCCAAAACACAGATGTCTGGACCCCACCCTAGAGAGTCTGGCTCAGCAGGTCCAGGGTGGGGCAAGAATGTGCCTTCCTGCAAGTTCCCAGGTGATGCTGAAGTGGCTCCCAGGGGCATCCCATTTCAAGAAGCACGGCTCGGAGGCAACGCAGGCCTCTCTCTCCTCAACGAGGTCCGGTTCACCTCCATGGAAACAGTTAGGGTTGGAGTCCCGCGTGGAATTCCCCTCCTTTGGTGACCCTCCGCTGCAGCTCTTGGGAGCCTCTACCTTAGATGAGTTCCTCCTGGCTCTGACCAGGAATTGCTTTTTCTATACCACCTCGGTTGATGGTGTTCACACGCATATGCGTTCAACACACTTTATTGGAGGGCTCTGGGGTGCTGGGCGCATGCGCTTGGTGCTCCTCTCTTTTGGAACCTGGTGCCCTCTCTTTCTTTTTTTATTTTTGAGACAGAGCCTAGGCTGGAGTGCAGTGGTACAGTCTCAGCTCATGGCAATCTCCATGTCCCAGGCTCAAGTGATTCTCCCATCTCAGCCTCCTGAGTAGGTGGGGTTACAGGCGCCTGCCACCATGCCTGGCTAAGTTGTGTATTTTTAGTAGAGACGGAGTTTTGCCATGTTGGCCAGGCTGGTCTCGAACTCCTGACCTCAAGCGATCTGTTCACCTTGGCCTCCCAAAGTGCTGGGATTACAGGCGTGAGCCACTGCGCGCAGCCCCCAGTGCACTCTCTTTCAGCTTCTGGGTGTTTCAACCTCTGAGTGCCACCACTCAGCACTGTTTACACCTAAGGCATCAGTTGGTAAATGGAGAAACAGGTGTCTGAAGACTTTTACAAATGTGTGCTTTATTTGGCTGTAGCTAAACCAGTTAGACAGCCAGGAGTTGAAGTTGATCGGAGTATTATAAATGCCCAAGTTAAGTAGTTACTTAAGAAGTCACAGGAATCTGGGTCGTCCCTTGGTGGGTTTTTGATAACCACTGCACAGCTCAGTTTGACTGTGTTACAGTAGAAACACAGAGATTGCCACTCATCTATCACAACATTTCCTGTTTTGTTTTGTTTTTTTTAATTTTTAGACAGAGTCTCATTCTGTCACCCAGGCTGGAGTACAGTGGTACAGTCATGGCTTACTGCAGCCGCCACCACCGAGGCTCAAGTGATCCTCCTACCTCAGCCTCCTGAGTAGCTGGAACTGCAGGAGTGTACCACCTGATTTTTAAACTTTCTGTGTTTTTTGTAGAGATGAGGTCTCACTGTGTTGCCCATTCCAGTTTCAAACTCCTGGCCTCAAGTGATCCCCCACCGTGGCCTCCCAAAGTGTTGAGGTCACAGGTGTGAGCTGCCGTGCCCAGCCAACGTTTCCTTTTTTAAAAAATGCTTTATTGCTGGGCGTAGTGGCTCACACCTGTAATCCAAGCACTTTGGAGGCCAAGGCGGGTGGATCACCTGAGGTCAGGAGTTCAAGACCAGCCTGACCAACATGGTGAAACCCTGTCTTAAAAAAAAAAAAAAAAGCTTTATTGAGGCTGGGCACGGCAGCTCACACCTGTAATCCCAGCACTTTGGGAGGCCGAGGCAGACAGATTACTTGAGGTCAAGAGTTCAAGACCAGCCTGGCTAACATGGTGAAACTCTGTCTCTACTAAAAATAAAAAAAAATAACGGGGAGTGGTGGTGTTCACCAGTAGTCCCAGCTACTTGGGAGGCTGAGGCAGGAGAATCACTTGAACCTGGGAGGCAGAGGTTGCAGTGAGCCAAGATTGTGCCACTGCACTCCAGCCTGGGTGACAGAGCGAGACTCCGTCTCCAAAAAAAAGAAAAGCTTTGCTGAGATGTAATTCACATGTCACGCAATTCAGCACTTTAAGTGTACAGTTCCTACACTTTGACATCCATCACCACAGACAGTTTGGGGACATTTTCTTCACTTGACAGAGAAGCTTGGCATCCCTCAGCTGCCACCCCCAGTGCTCCCAGCCCCTGGCAGCCCCTAAGCTGCTTTCTCTCTGTCTGCATTTGCCTGTTCTGGACGTTTCATAAAAATGGAATCACATATATGTGGCCCTTCGTGATTGGCTTCTCTCACTGAGCTTAATGCTTTCCAGGTTCACCTGTGGTGTCGGTGTGCTAGTGCTTTCTTCCTTTCCGTGGCTGTATAATATTCCATTGCGTTTTGTTTGTCTTTGTTGATTATCCATTCCTCAGTTGAGGGACATTTGGGTTGTTTCACTTTCTGACTATGACACATAGTGGTTCTAGGAATGTTGGCAGACACGTTTTTGTGTGGACATAGGTTTTCATTTCTCTCGGGGATGTGCCTAGGAGCAGAATCGCTAGGTCATATGGTAACTCTGTGTAACTTTTTGAGGCACGTCCAGACTGTTTCACAGTGGCTGTGTCATTTTCTCTTCCCACCGGCGTGTGTGTGGGCCTTGATTTCCCCACGTCCCCACACAGACTTGTTGCTGCTCATCTTTTTTATTGTAGCCACGCTAGTGGGAAGACACTTTTGTATCACACATAAACAGAAAATGTATGTATTAGTGGCTGGACGTGGTGGCTCACGCCTGTCATCCCAGCACTTTGGGAGGCTGAGGCGTGTGGATCATGAGGTCAGGAGTTTCAAGACCAGCCTGGCGAAACCCTGTCTTTACCAAACATACAAAAATTATCTGGGCATGGTGGTGGGCGCCTGTATTCCCAGCTACTCAGGAGTCTGAGGCAGGAGAATGGCTTGATCCTGGGAGGCAGAGGTTGCAGGGAGCGAGATCGTGCCACTGCCCTCTAGCCTGGGCAACAGAGCAAGACTTTGTCTCAAAAAAAGAAAAAAATATATTATGTATCAGTGATTTTTCTAAAAAAAAGACTTTAAGGTTTGATAAAATAAGCACGTTATATTGGTTAAGATGGTTTTTGCTGTGAGTTACTGAAAACCTAACTAAAATTACCTAAAACAAACAAAAAGAATTTACTATCCACATAATGAGAAGTATGGCAGTTCCAGGGTTGATGAGTTCAGAGGTTTGTTGACATTTCCAGGACCCCAGGTGCTTTTCGTCTTTGCACTCTACTGTCCTTGCCACGTGGGAGATGTCTTCCCTTGTGGCACAAGGCGGCTGTGGCCATTCCAGACGACACAGTGACATCCAGTAAAGAAGAGGGCCCTTTCCTCTCCTGCATGTCTTATTTTATGAGCATAGAAACTTCCCAGATGTCCCCAAGCAGACATCTCTCAGCTCCCTTTGGCCAAGGTGGGGCCGTGTGCCACACCCTCCTCAGTCACTGGACAGGGGAGTGAAGCCCCATTGGGGCAGACTTAACCCTGCTTCATCTACTTACTTCGGGTGGGCTGTGTGTGCATGCATGCATGTGTGTGTGCGTTTCCTTCCTAAGCAGGTAGGAAGGAGATCCCCCAAGCATAATTAGGCTTCTGCTAGTGAGGAAAGTAGGCATGTGGGAACGGGGGGACATGAAGAAAGAAAATGACTCTTAGGGATACAGTGCATTAGTGGCTTCGACTTTAGTTAAAACTTGGAGTTTTGTTTGCTTTTGTTTTTCTTTTGAGACAGGGTACCATTTTGTTGCCCAGGCTGGTGTGCGGTGGCGATAATGGCTCCATGCAGCCTTGATCTCCTGGGCTCTAACGATCCTCCCACCTCAGCCTCCTGAGTAGCTGGGAATAAAGGCATGCACCACCGTGCCTGGCTAATGAAAAAAATTTTTTTGTAGAGACGGTCTCACTACGTTGGCCAGGCTGGTCTCAAACTCCTGGCCTCAAGTGATCCTCTCTCCTTAGCCTCCCAAAGTGCTGGGATTACAGATGTGAGCTACTGCCCAACCTTCATGCAGCATTTAAAAAATGAAAATGTAGGTGCTTGTTCTAGGAGAAACTTGTGAAATTGGATCATTTAACCAACTCTGCCTGTGCGTGACTCGCCTTCGATTCTTCAACTTGGCCCCAGTCCCTTGTTCTTGCTGCCTGGAACCCACATCCCCACAGTGACCTCACAAGGCAGTGCCCCTCCGCACCCCTCCTGTCTCCAACACTCCCGCGCCGTCCCCTCTCTTGGCTCTAACCCACTTGCCCCTGCAGACACAGCACCCTTCTCCCCCGCAGCACCCTCACTTGCTCTTACCCACACGCCCCTGCAGACACAGTACCCTCCTCCTCCTCCACACCCGGGCTCCTGGCATGTGCTGCGGTGTTGAACGTGTGGGTGTCAGAGGATGAAAGGAAGAAATCTAGACTTGATGTGGTGGGAGGTAAAAGCACCCTCAAAGGCTTTCAAGCTAGGCTGGGACTGTCAAGATAAATGTGGTTTTAACGTGTGGAAGAGATTTATTCTTTTAATAGTCACCTGTTAAGTGTCTTAGATTTCACTGATGTGTCTTGTTAAGAAACCTTTTAACAAATGTGTTTCTTAAACTTACATCTGGATCTCTGCAAAGCATTAGCTGTTCTGTGGGACTTGCAGAGGGTCTCCTTGTGGCCAGCTCTTCTGGAGTCAGGGGGCCACAGAGCCACTCCTGGCTCTGAGGATGGTGACAGCAAGAGGCGGAGATGGTTTCATGGTCTGGTGTGAGCAACGTGCCACCTTCTCCCTGCTGTTAAGTGAATAGACTTCCCAAGTGCCATCTACTCATTAGTTCCAATTTGTGTTCCACGAGAGCAGATGTGTGTGAGGTGCAGGGAATGCCCCACCCTGCAGGGAGATGGTTTCTTCTCCTGCCCCCGGTCCGTCCCCAGGCTGTGCCATCCACACACACCAGCATGCCTGTCTTCCTTTCTCATAAAGCACAGACCTAGAAATATTTCTCGGTTTAAAAATAAGTGTTTTCCCTACCTCAAGTCAAGGTTCAGTTCTCATCTCTCTAATTTTAGTTCCTTGTTTTTATGAACTTGGAAATGTTTTCCTTGACCAGAAAACAGAAAAAAGCATTCCCAGAGACAAGGGAGATTTCTTGCTCCATTTCCCTGTAGTAAAGGCATTTCTATGTGAGATTTTCTTTTTTTCTTGAGCAGGTTATTAAAAACCAAAATTGTGAATTAAGAGTTTAAAGAAGAGGCACGTGGAAAAAAGTTCTCTACAGGACCTTGGTTGCCATGTGGAATGTTTTTGGGGTCTAAAATTGACATTTTACAAAAAAAAAAAAAAAGTTTCTGGTAGAGGCCTAGAGAACATTGTCATGGTTCTGAAGGTGGATATTTTTTTATTGTTTCTATTAAACTAATTTTATATGAGAAATTAATGAAAAGGTCAAAACGTAATTCTCTGAAGTCTGTTAGAAAAATTACCTCTGTTGGGCTGAGCGCGGTGGGTCATGCCTGTAATCACAGCACTTTGGGAGGCTGAGGTGGGAGGATCACTCTTGAGGCCAATAGTTTGAGACCAGCCTGGCCAACGTGGCAAAACCTCATTCTTTACCCAAAAAAAAAAAAAAAAAAAAAAAAATATAAATATATATATATATATATATATATAAAAAAAAATTAGCTGGGCATGGTGGCACATGCCTGTAGTCCTAGCTACTCAGAAGGCTGGGGCAGGAGAATCACTTGAGCCCAGGAGGTGGAGGTTGCATTGAGCTGATATCACGCCACTGTACTCCAGCCTGGGTAACAGAGCAAGACTGTCTCAAAAAAAAGTAAAGAACAATTACCACACTCTGTTAACTTCTTTAAATTCTTAGGTACAGGTGGTAATTTTTTTCTTCGTTAAAATTGACGTCAATCATTTTGTGTTTTAGTTTTCTTTTGTTATTTCATGGGGATTTTTCTGTGCATCTACATAATACAGTAGTATTTCTTTGAGTTAATATGCTATAGTTTAGCCATTTCCTGTTTGAGCTTTTAGATTGCTTGAAGACTTTTCTTTCCTTTGTAAATATTACAGCTTTAAGGAATGTATGACTTTTGAAGCTCTCTGTTTAGGCAAATGGCAAAGGGGTGACCATCTTATTTTTATTTATTTTTTATTATAAAAGTAAAACATGTTTTTGGTGTTTTAGAAAAGACAGATAAGCAAAAAGAAGATAAAAAACATTTACGGACTAGAGATAGCCATTTTGAATGTTTCAACATGAGGTTTTTAGATTTCTTCAGTGCATATACAATATATATCAAATGTTTATTCAAAATCAAATATATAGCAATGCATATATGTATATACATAATGCTGTCATTAAATACACTGTCTTATAATCCCCCCCTTTTTTTTTCTTTTTTTCTTATTTATTTTTTAAGACGGGGTTTCACCATGTTGGTCAGGCTGGTTTTGAACTCCCGACCTCAGGTGATCCGCCCGCCTTGGCCTCCAAAGTGCTTGGATTACAGGCATGAGCCACCACGTCTGGCCTATCCCCCCTTTTTTAACCTAATGGATCATGAGTATCTTTCCACTATAAATCTGTATATACATCTTTGTATTTTTTTCTTTTTTTTTTTTTTTGAGACAGAGCCTTGCTCTGTCACCCTGGCTGTGCAGGGGCAATATTTCAACTCACTGCAACCTCTGCCTCTCCGGTTCAAGAGATTCTCCTGACTCAACCTCCTTAGTAGCTAGGACTAGAGTTTCTCACCACCACACCTGGCTAAGGCTAATTTTTGTATTTTCGGTAGAGACAGAGTTTCACCATGGTGGCCAGGCTGGTCTGGAACTCTTGACCTCAGGTGATCCACCTGCCTTCTCCTCCCAAAGTGCTGGAATTACAGGCGTGAGCCACTGTGCCCGGCCAAATCTGTATATACATTTATATCATCATTTTAAATGACTGTTATTTTATTCTGGGGATGTACTATAATTTATTCAGGAAATATCTCGTTGGAAAGGTAGATTGTTTCCGATTTTGAATCACTGTATATTGTAATATTGAGCTGTTAATAATTCAGCCATCCCTCAAATCAGGATGCATTTTATAATTTAATGGTATGTCGTAGTTTAATTGGCAGCACTTTGCGTTATTTTTTAATAGAACAAAAAGTAATGATACATCATATAATCACTGGCATCTTAGACTTGATGAAATACATTGTCAGTTTTAACAGTGTGATGAATATCCTTATTGGCCATTGTCTTTGCCCACAATACTTGTAGTGGGGCCAGATCCCTTTTTCATATGTGTGTTGCCCTCTTTTATTTCTTTATGAATTGGTTGTCTTTTCCTTATTGATTCGTGAAAGCTCTTTATTTATGTAAGTATCTTAAATCTTTGTCTTCCACATAAATTATGAAAGTTCCCCCATTTTGTAATTTGTCTTTCAATCGTGATTTTTTTGCTATGTGGAAATTTAAAATCTTTCTGTTGGTCTTATCTATCAATCATTGTTTATGGTTTCTACCTTTGGTAACATGGTTAGAAAAGCCTTCCCACTCCAGGACTTTGTAAAATATTAACTTATATTTTCTTCGAATACTTTTATGTTTTTCTTTTCTTCTTCTTCTTTTTTTAATGACAGGGTCTCACTCTGGGCAGGCTGGAGTGCAGTGGTGTGATCTCACTGCAGCCTTGACCTCCTGGGCTCAGGTGATCCTCCCACCTCAGCCTCCCAAGTAGCTGGGACTACAGGTGTATACCACCACACCCAGCTAATTTTTAAATATTTTGTAGAGATGGGGGTCTTATTATATTGCTCAGGCTGGTCTTGAACTTCTGGCTTCAAGCAGTCCTCCCACGTTGGCCTCCCAAAGTGCTGGGCTAACAAGCATGGACCATTGTGCCTGGACTGGATATACCACAAATTTAAAAAATCACTTTATCAGTTGATGACTATTTGAGTTGTTACCAGTTCTTGGCTATTATGAGTAGAGTTACTGCGAACATTCACAAGTCTTTGTGGATGTATATTTTTATTTCTCTTGGTTAAATGCACAGGAGTGGAGTGACTGGGTTGTATGAGTGTGTTTAACTTTATAAGAAACTAAGAAGCTGAAAATGTTGTTTTTCTTTGTAACTGGCCACTTAATTGAATGCTTATTGTGTCTGATTTTTTTTTTTTTTGAGTTAGAGTCTCACTTTATTGCCCAGGCTGGAGTGCAGTGGCACTGTCTTGGCTCACTGCAACCTCTACATCCCAGGTTTAAGCGATTCTCCTCCCTCAGCCTCCAAGTAGCTGTGATTACAGGTGCGTGCCACCATGCCCTGCTAATTTCTTTTGTATTTTTAGTAGAGAAGGGGTTTTGCTATTGTTGGCCAGGCTGGTCTCAAACTCCTGAGCTCAAGTAATCGGCCCACTTCAGCCTCCCAAAGTGCTGGTATTAGAGGTGTGAGCCACCACACCTGACCTATGTCTGATTTTAAAAAATCAGATAGCCTTAGATTTTTCTTGGCAGAAAATCATATAAATTTAAAATTGCTTTGTTTTTAGTTTGTATATCTCATTTTAAAAAATTAGACTGAAAAGTAAAGGCCAGAAATATGCCTTTACTCTGCTTAGGAGTTACAGTAACATTTGATTTGTGTGTGTGTGTATACCTGTGTGCATGTGTATGTGGGTGTTTTCCCTCTGTAAAAAAAGAAAGCATGATGTAATGTGCAGGAAATAATCACAATAAAGGAAATGCTGGCATACTTCTTGAGTGCTCATTGTTGCTAAATTGGTCATTTGCTCCTTAAGTACGTTGGGGAAGGGCCTTTGATCTCTCGACAGCCAAAAAGACCCCATGAAAACACTCCTTGGCCTCGTGAGTGTGCTCATCTCCCCAGATGCCACAGGAACTGACTTGGAGGGATGAGCTGTGCTTCTCCATTCAGTCATGATCTCAAGCCGTTTCCAACTGTGACTGGGTTTTGAACGAAACTATAACTTCCTTGCATAGGGCTTGAATTTGTCCTCATCTTTATACCCCGTAGTCCACTGGGTCTGCATGCTAGCCATGGAAAGCATGTACAGAAAGGAGGCTGATTCTTAATTATCGATGTCTGATGTCTGGGCTGGGCATGGTGGCTCACACCTTTAATCCGAGCCCTTTGGGAGGCTGAGGCAGGCAGGTCACCTGAGGTCAGGAGTCTGAGATCATGCTGGCCCACATGGTGAAACCTTGTGTCTACTTAAAATACAAAATTAGCTAGGTGTAGTGGCGCACACTTGTAGTCCCAGATACTCGGAAGGCTGAGGCAGGAGAATCACCTGAACCCAGGAGGTGGAGGTTGCAGTGAGCTGAGATCATGCCACTGCACTCCAGCCTGGGCAACAGAGCAAGACCCTGTCAAAAAATATATATATATACACACACACATACACACACACACACACACACACACACACACATGTATACATATCAGTGTTATTTGGTTCTCTTTGAAACTAATTAATGGCTCCTTAATTTGTCAGTACATCTTCCAGCGATCACAACTGCTGTTTGGGTACACTTCTCAGTTTTTGGCAACCATTTCAGATATTTTCTTCTGAAATCCCCAGCCTCACTTTGTGCTGGTTATCACATGATCCCCTGAGACCTTAGAGGCAGAAGCTTGGGAATATTTCGTCTGCAAGAAAAATCATTGATCCCTCTTTGTGCGGGATGAGTTAGATTATGTAAGCTGATGGAATGGGAAGTAGAAAACTGGAGCTTTTTTCTTAGGACACAAAAAAGAGCAGAAATCTAAATCTCTTATTTTGTTAAATGTTTAAGTGGAAGGAGTTGTGGATTTGCCACCATCAGCCCTGGAGTTCACTTGAATTTTTCTTTTTGTCTCTTGTTAGCTTTTCTAAGAAAGATGTCACAGATTAGCAGCTAAGCATAAGCCTGAGAAATTGGGCGCTAATTCTGTTTTGCATTTTTGTTGTGTTTTTTTGAGACGGGGTCTTGCTGTGTTGCACAGGCTGGAGTATAGTGGCTGTTCACAGGTGCGATCATAGTGCACTGCAGCCTTGAACTCCTGGGTTCAAGTGATCCTCCCACCTCAGCCTCCCAAGTAGCTGGGACCACAGGCATGTGCTGCTCTTCCCAGCCTTATTTTGCATGTGCTCCGTCATCACTTTGTGCTTTTGTGCCTTCCTTTTCTCCTCATTAACTAGATATCTGTCACTTAAAGAAATAACATCGATGCATTTCAGAATAATAGAACCCCTACAAACTCTTCCAGACTTAAAATTCATCATTTCTCCAAAAAACCCTGCCTTCATTTCTCCCAAATAAGCCAAACACTCTCTCATTAGCCTGGTGTCTGTGCAGGTTGGACTCCTGCCCACCTTACAAGATCCAGTGTCATCTCCTTTGGAAAGCTTTTCCTGACCCCCTCCCTCCCCTTCCCCTTCCCCGCCATTCCTCGCCTGGCCTCTGTTCAGCCCCTTTTGCCTTAATGGGTCTTTGGAGTTGTGTCTTCCCTTCACTGAGCTCTCCAGGACACATTTTGCAACATCTTTGTGTCCCTGGTGTATGGTGCTTAGCAGACACTCGGTATTTACATGTTGACAGATTGTACGTATGGGACCAAGTCAGTTTCTTGTCAGTACATCCAGTTTTCCCTCACCACTTCTGCTGTAAATTAATGTTCCTCTGGGGTTTAAGACATAAGTTTAGTGGTTAAAGTAAAAGATTAAAATTAGGCACTGGCTGGGCACAGTGGCTCATGCCTGTAATCCCAGCACTTTGGGAGGTCGAGGCGGGCGAATCACCAGAGGTCAGGAGTTTGAGACCAGACTGGCCAACATGGCGAATCCTCATCTCTGCTAAAGATACAAAAATTAGCTGGGCGTGGTGGTGAGTGCCTGTAATCCCATCTACTTGGGAGGCTGGGACAGGAGAATCGCTTGAACCCAGGAGGTGGAGGTTGCAGTAAGCCAAGATCGTGCCACTGCACTCTAGCCTTGATGACAAAGCAAGACGCCATCTCAAAAAAAAAAAAAAAAAAAGAAATTAACGGTAGCAATTTTTTTTTTTTTTGAGATGGAGTCTTGCTCTGTTATCCAGGCTGGAGTGCAATGGCACCATCTTCGCTCACTGCAACCTCTGCCTCCTAGGTTCAAGTGATTCTCCTGCCCTAGCCTCCCAAGTAGCTGAGATTACAGGTCTGCGCCACAATACCCAGCTGATTTTTGTGTTTTTAGTAGAGATGGGGTTTCGCCATGTTGGCTAGACAGGCCTCCAACTCCTGACCTCAGGTGATCACCTGCCTTGGCCTCCCAAAGTGCTGGGATTACAGGCATGAGCCACTGTACCTGGCCAACAGTAGCAAAATATTATCTATCCTTTTCTTTAATCTGCATAAGTAATAATAAAAATAAATGATTGTTGCACACTTCTCAACTTTGGCAGTATCATCTTTTGGCTCATTTCATCAATATTCATGATACATAAAGTTTTTTTGTTGTTGTAGTTGAGACAGGGTCTCACCCTGTCACCCAGGCTGGAGTGGAGTGACACGATCACAGCTCAGTGTAGCCTTAGCTTCCTGGGCTCAAGTGATCCTCCCATCTCAGCCTCCTGAGTAGCTGGGACTGCAGGCATGCACCACCACAGTTGGCTAATTTTTCTTTTTCTTTTTTTTTTTTTTTTGAGACAGAGTCTCACTCTGTGGCCAGTCGCCAGGCTGGAGTGCAGTGGCAGGATCTCGGCTCACTGCAACATCTGCCTCCCGGGTTCAAGCCATTCTCCTGCCTCAGCCTCCCGAGTAGCTGGGACTACAGGCGCACACTACCACACCCAGCTAATTTTTGTATTTTTAGTAGTGATGGGGTTTCACCATGTTGGCCAGGATGGTCTTGATCTCTTGACCTCGTGATCCACCCACCTCAGCCTCCCAAAGTGCTGGGATTACAGATGTGGGCCACTGCGCCTGGCCTAATTTGTCTATTTTTTTGTAGAGGTGAGGCCTCATCATGTTGCCTAGGGCTGGTCTTGAACTCCTTGGTTCAAGCGATCATCCTGCTTTAGTCTCTCCAAGTATTGGGATTATAGATGTGAGCCACTACACCCAGCCATAAAGTAGTACTTAAAAGTATGACAATTTTACTTAAATCTTTGTTAAATTCAGATGGAGTCTTACCCTGTCACCCAGACTGGAGTGCAGTGACATGACCTTGGCCCACTACAACCTCTGCCTCCAGTGATTCTCCTGCCTCAGCCTTTCAAATAGTTGGGATTACAGGTGCACACCCAGCTAATTTTTGTATTTTTAGTAGAGACATGGTTTCACCATGTTGGCCAGGCTGGTCTTGAACTCCTGACCTCAAGTGATCTGCCCACCTCGGTCTCCCAAAGTGCTGGGATTACAGGTGTGAGCTACTGTGCCTGGCCAATAAAGCTTATTGTCTATACAACAAACAGTGAGTGATAAGGAAAATATGTATCCTTACCAGTAGTTTTAAAAGTACAAAAGATAATGCCTTAAAAGTACACACACACACACACACACACACATTTTTAGACAGTGTCACTCTCATGCCCAGGTTGGAGTGCAGTGGCGCAATCTGGACTAACTGCAACCTTCGCCTCCTGGGTTCAAATGATTCTTGTACCTCAGCCTCCTGAGTGGCTGGAATTATGGGCGTGTGCCACCCGCCTGGCTAATTTTTTTGTACTTTTAATAGAGACGGGGTTTCACCATGTTGGCCAGACTTGTCTCGAACTCCTGCCCTCAAGCAGTCCACCCGCCTCAGCCTCCCAAAGTGCTGGGATTACAGGTGTGAGCCACCATGCCTGGCTGCATTACATGCTTTTTAAGGCAGTGTAAAATTTCTAAAACTTGATGGGTGGCATATTGTTGCTGGTTCACTTCTTCTAAAGAACAGAAGTAAGAACTATAACGCTGTCCAAATCCTGGGAGAGAGGTCTTAGAAGATGATCCTGTAGATACAAAAGAACAATTTACTCAAAGATAGAAATATAATTGAGAATAGCAAAAATTGAATAGCGGCCAGATTCCTGCCAATAGGTGATCAGTGAGGTAACTCTGGTAAGTCACCCTGATGGAATATATTCCATTTATTCATTGTCCATAGAATATATTCCATTTATTCATTGTTCTTCCAACCTTTGTTGAATCCCTACTCTGTCAGACTTGGGACCAAGTGTCCGAGATGCCTTAGCTCATTACATCTTCGCAACTCCCCCAAGAAGTAGAGGTTACTTTATTATCTTCATTTTACAACCAAGGGAACCAAGGCACAGAGCTATTAAATTACTTCCCTAGGCCATGCGGCTAGTATGTGGCAGGCTAAATGTACAATCCACCTAATAATAATAATAATAATAATAATGGTTACAACAACAGCAGCATATTGAAATAAGAATAAAAATTTGACACATCTCTTTGATTCATAAAGATGAAAAAGCTGATTCTAGTTGTTAGTGGTAAGAGGACAGGGAACCCAGGCAGGCTGAAACACTACACATTGCAGAAATGTTTTTGGAGGACATTTTGCCATGTCTTCAGAATTTCATGTCATACCATTTGACCAAGCCATTTCGCTTTTAGGGATTTACTCTATGGCCATATTTGTATAAGTGCAAAAAATGTATTTAGGAGAATCTTGGTTCCTATCTTTCTTGTAATAGCAGAAAATTGGAAATCACTTGAACGTTTATCAAGTGGAAATTATGGTCTATCCTTATGGTGGAATATTTGTAACCATTTGTAAGAATGAGGTAGATCTGTTGTGTACCCACATGGGCAAAAGAGCCATTGTGAATTGTTAATTGAAAAAAGCAAGTAACTGTGTCATATGTAAAACATGATCTCATTTTCCATAAAACGATCTGTTTGACAATGAGTGTCTAATGAGATAATAATACATGAGTTGAAGGATACATACAAATCTATATATAGTGCATATCCTCTACATTGGGATTAGAGGAACTTGTACTAATATTTTTTCATTTTGTTTCAGTTTTTTTAACAACAGATATGATTTTATTATCAGAAAAATAAGATTTTAAAAAAGCCATTATATGAAGTTATCCTAGTTGGGGAAAATGCATGTTTAAGGCACTTAAGTGAGGAAAAGAGATGCAAAATAAACCTTGGCTGTAAAAGGGGTGCAGATCGGATATGAACTTGTCTGGGTATGAGAGAATCATGTTCTATGTATTTTTTTATTCCCTAAATTGCTTAAATTATAAATCATTAATGTGAATTATTAAAAGACTTTGTTTTCCCTACAATTAGAAAAACTTATTTGAAGACCTTCAAATCCCAAAAGTGAAAGAGGAAAAAAAATTATTGCTACGGTTTTTCCCTTAACCGATTTAATTAAAGAATTAATTAAATTTTATGTTGCAGTTTTTCACCAAAAGTGCAACATAGAGTTAGTTCATTCACCGCAAAAAGATTCAGATTGGAGCTGCTGACTTAGTGAAGCTGCTAAGATACAAATTCACAAAGTAAATGTTTGCCCACATTAGCTACAGTGGCAAAGTGTTTGGGGGAGGTAGCAACTCACCTCGCTGGCCTCCCAGTGAGAGAGATCCATCCTCTTGGTCAGCAAACGCCCTGAATTAACCCGCTCCCGAGGGTCAGCTGCAGGCTGTGTTGATCTTGGAACTTCTCTGGGGGTCCAGTTCTGTTTACGACAGACCATAAAATAAATCTCTCTGGGGTGGGTAGAGCTACGCCAAAGCTATCCCAATACTTACCCTTGAAATGGACTCAGCCACCTCTAGAAGGTGACTCAGTTGAGGCAGAACTGTCTTCACTTGGTAACTATCCTAATTTGAGTCATAAGCCCTGGGTTTGACCGAGACCCATCTTGGTCTGTAGTGCAGTTGGGGTGTGCCTAATGCTGCCAGATCATGTTCACCGTTAGAACCCTGGGGAAGGGAATTAACTTGCTCAGCCAACATTAAAATGTGGCCGTAGCGCAAGAGGGAGGGCTTTACAAATTAGTACTTCAGTATCCGTGTGAGCTGGTGTTGTTTGTAAACATTATTTAAATCTGTTTAACAATTACATTTTTTAACAACCCTGCACTTTGGGCAGGAGTTCGTATTTCTAATTTAGGAAGAATTTTTTCTCATCTCCTCCCGTTCTGTTATTCTGTTTTTGTTTTTGTTTTTTTTAAGCTGTCATTTCAGTTCTTAAAACTCTTTCATGAGAGCTGGGTATCAGAAGCAATTTTCTCTAAATCTCTCTCGGATGAGGACTTGCAGTTTAATTGTATAAAATATCAGAAAATTTAGTATTGAAGTTGCGTTTGCTTTGATGTAATAAAATAATGTTTCCTTCATCTGAAGAACACTTGAAATTTATGGAAAAGCAAATCTTTTCTTTGAATTATGTGTAAATGAAAATGCTGGGATGGACCAGGTTATGTTTAACTGGGCAGTTTTGAAATTCTAATAGCTCCTACAAGTGGGAATCATTGAAAGCTAATTTTTTATATGAATTTTTTATTCTAAATAATAATACTTTTTTCATGGATCTCATGTAAATGTTATTGGACAATATGACCCATCTCATTAAAAAGTGAAATTGTTAGCCTGGAACCGTAGCTCACGTCTATAATCGCAGCACTTTGGGAGGCTGAGACGAGAGAATTACTTGAGCCCAGGAGTTTGAGACCAGCCTGGGCAACAGTGAGACCTCATTTCTACAAATCATAAAAAAATTAGCTGGGCGTGGTGGCATGCACCTGTGGTCCAAGCTACTCTGGAGGTTGAGGTAGGAGGATTGTTTGAACCTGGGAGGCAGAGCCTGCAGTGAGCCGTGACTGTGCCACTGAACTTCAGCCTGGGCAACAGAGTGAGACTGTCTCAAAATAAATAAAGATGAAGTCGTCGCTAAGTCACTGCAGAGAGGAGAGAGAAAAGTAAATATAATCAAGGAGTGGGAAAAGCTTTGAAGTGGCATATCAAAATGAGAAAAACAAGAGTTTTTTACAGACAAAAGATTTATGGCGAATTATGTATTAGAACTATTTAAGACTTCTTAAAACTTCATGATTATACAGTTTAGTAAGGTTTTTGGGGAGTTTCATAATGAGATGTAGCTGGAACATCCCCATTGCCCATCACAGACAATTCAGGCAAGTTCGTACCCATTCCTAGGATGGAGAAGGGTCCCCTTCCCTGTGGTGAGGAAGTGACCTTTGCCTTAAGAGGCAGCAGCAGGAAATGGAAAACAGGATCCCACTTGTTAAAGTCGCGGGCCTCAGGTAGGGCATGGTGGCTCACACCTGTAATCCCAGCGCTTTTCGAGTCCGAGGTCGGCAGATCACTCGAGGTCAGGAGTTTGAGACCAGCCTGGCCAACATGATAAAACCCTGTCTGTACTAAAAATATAAAAGTTAGCAGGGTGTGGTGGTTCACGCCTGTAATCCCAGCTACTCGGGAGGCTGAGGCAGGAGAATCGCTTGAACCTGGGAGGCAGAGGTTGTGGTGAGCTGAAATCATGCCACTGCACTCCAGCCTGGATGACAGATCGAGACTCCATCTCAGTCAATCATTCAATCAGTCAATAAAAATAAAGTCCTGGGCCTCAATGGGAGGCTGCACATTGACATACGACATTAGACTTCTGCCATTATTTCAGATTTCACACCTACCCTACTGGCAGCATGGTGTTGCTGTGAGGATCTTGAGAGGAGATGAATGATGCTTTCCAAGTATTAAGTATTATTCCATTAGGGAAAATAGGAATAAAATTAGAAAGCATCAAATATTTGAAAGGAAATGGAAACAGGGCTTACTTTCCCTTTTAGCCAGCAATAAAAGGGTGCACTTTGGAATTGAAAGCGAACCAAGGTGACTGGGCGTGGTGGTTCACGCCTATAATCCCAGCACTTTGGGAGGCCGAGGTGGGTGGATCACCTGAGGTCGGGAGTTCGAGACCAGCCTGACCAATGTGGTAAAACCCCGTCTTTACTTAAAAAAAAAAAATACAAAATTAACTGGGTGTGGTGGTGTGCGCCTGTAATCCCAGCTACTCGAGATGCTGAGACAAGAGAATTGCTTGAAACCAGGAGACAGAGGTTGCAGTGAACCATGATTCTGTCACTGCCCTCCAGCCCAGGCAACAAGAATGAAACTCTGTCTCAAAAAAGAAAAAAGATGAAAGAAAGTGAAAGGTACATACAGGTGTTCGGGGCAGGATGCAGGGAGAGTGAAGATAACAACTTTAAAGACCTAGGTGCTTTGATCTTAGACCACCACTAATTTGTACTCATTTCAGCTCTAAGTGAATTACTGTGCAAATGACATGATGAGAGAGGGGCTCTTTTCAACAGTTAGTAGCTTCCATTCTGGCACATGGGCCAGTTAGAGATTGACACATGCAGTCATGGAGCTGCTATAAATTGAAGCTTGCTGATGGGCATACTGCAGGCATGGCTGCAGCGAATGCTTATGCCCTCTCACTTCTTCTTCCTTTGTCACTCTGCATGTTTTCTCTCTCCATTTTCCTCCCTCACCTGTTCACCAGCCATGAATCAGGAGTGGGCAAGGAGCAGCCTGTGGGGCAGTGATGTGGCTGAGGGTAAAGAGTGAGGAATATTAAGGCAGCCCTTCAATTAGTTGTACATTTTTTTTTCTTTTCTCTAGTCTTAAAAAAAATTTTTTTTTTTAAGCAATCAAACAAAAACCACATTACTGGCCAAGTGTAGTGCCTCACACCTGTGATCCCAGCACTTTGGGAGTCCCAGGTGGGAGGATTGCTTGAGTCCAGGAGACCAAGCAATCTGGGTAACATGGTGAGACCCTGTCTCTATAAAAAATTAAATTGAAAAAATTAGCTGGGCGTAGTGGCATCCACCTGGAGTCCCAGCTAATGGAGAGACTGCTTGAGCCCAGGAATTTGAGGCTCTGTGCAGCTACGATTGTGCCATTGTACTCCAGCCTGAGTGAGAGAGGGAGACCCTGTCTCTCAATATCAAAAAACAACACTTTATTATGGATGATTTCAAACATAAACAAAAGTGAAGAGGGTAGTATAATCAACTCTCAGGTACACGTTACCCATCTTTAAACAATTACCCACTCATAACTGTTCTCGTTAATTTCTACAAAAAGCTTGCTGGATCTTGCTGAATCTGTAGATCAATTTGTGAAGAAATGCCATCTTAACAATACTGAGTCCTTCAATCCAAGAACCTAATATCTCCTTCTGTTTATTTAGATGCTATTTACTGTATCAACAATGTTCTGTAATTTTCATGTATTAATTTTGATGCTGTTACAAATGGAATTATTTCTTAATTCTGCTTTTGGATTGTTCATTGCTGGTATACACAAAACAGTTGGTTTCCTGATACTGATTTTGTATTTTGTGAACGTGTCAAACCTGCTTATTAGTTCTAGTACTTTTTTGTAGACTCCTGAAGATTTTCTATATATAGGGTTAGTGAATATGAACAGTTTTACTTCTTTTCCAATCCGTGTATTTTAAATTTCTTTTTCCTGCCTTATTGTACTGGATAGCGCCTCCAGTACAATGTTGAGTAGAAGTGGTGAGAGTACATATCCTTGTCTTGTTCCTAATCAAAGAAACAACTTTTGGTTTCATCAGTTTTCTCTATTACTTTCCCTAATTCATTGATTTCTAGTCTAGTATTTATTATTGCCTTCCTTCTGCTTTTTGGGGGGGGGGTTTAGTTTACTCTCCTTTTTATAGTTTCTCTTTATTTTATTTTATTTTTATTTTTTTTAATTTTATTATTATTATTTTTAATATATAAGCCTACAGCACCCAGTATTCCCAGGTGGCCTCCCATCCAAGTACTAACCAGGCCCAACCCTGCTTAGCTTCCGAGATCAGACGTTTATAGTTTCTCAAGGTAGAAACTCAGGTTTGGTTTTTTTGAGACAGGATTTCACCCTGTCACCCAGGCTTGAGTGCAGTCCTGCAATACTGGCTCATCGCACCCTCCACCTCCCAGGCTCAAGAGATTCTGTCACCTTAGCCCCCCAGGTAGATGAGACTACAGGTGTATACCACCAGGCCAGCTAATTTTTATTTTTATTTTTCGTAGACACAGGATCTCACTTTACCCAGGCTCTTCAACTCCTGGGCTCAAGCGATCTTCCCATCTTGGCCTTCCAAAGTGTTGGATTTACAGGTGTGAGCCAACCATGCCCTGCTGATGCTCAGGTTATTAACTTGAGACTTTTCTTTTTTTCTTGATACAGGCTTTTAACATTATAAATTTCTAAGTACTTCTTGTAGCTGCGTCCATAAATTTTGATCTGCTGTGTTTTTCTTTTCATCCAGTTTGAAGTATTTTTAAACTTCCTTTGTGATTTCTTCTTTGATCCTTGAATTATTTGGATATGTTTTCTAATTTCTAAGTAGTTGGGGATTTCATGAATTTCTTTCTGTTCTTGATTTTTTAAAATTCCATTTTGGTGGAGAACATGCTTCATATGATTTTAATTATTTTGCATTTATTGACACCTGTTTTATGACCTAGCCCATGATTCATTCTGGACAATGCTACATGTGCACTAGAAAATAATATATCTTCTATTTGTTGTTGCTTGGCGTGATCTGTAGATGTCAGCTAGGTCAAATTGGTTGACAGTGCTGTTCAAAGTCTGTATAATCTTGCTGACTTTCTGTTTAACGGTTAAATCAATTGTTGAGATTGGGATATTGATGTCTCCAAACATTATTGTGAATTGTCTGTTTCTCTCTTCAGTTCAGTCAGTGTTTGCATTATTGTATTTTGGGCTCTGTTATCAAATGCTTACGTGTTTATATCTTCCTCATGAATTCACTCTTTTATTATTACAAAAATGTCTTCTTTTTCTCTTGTAACTTTTTTGTCTTAAAATTTGTTTAGTTTGTGGGACATTTTTTGTGTTTTTGTTTGTTTGTTTTGAGACAGGATATCACTCTGTCACCCAGGCTGGAGTGCAATGGCACAATCGTAGCACACTGTAACCTTGAATTCCTGTACTTAAGCAATCCTCCTGCCACAGCCTCCCACACTTAGTCTGATATTGTTACAGCCACTGCAACTTCCTTACGGTTTTGTTTGCATAGTACATTTTTCTCCATCTGCGTCTCTTGCAGACAGCACATGGTTGGAAGTTTAAAAAAATTTAGTCTGACATTCTTCACCTTTTATTGGAGTGTTTAATCCATTTACATTTAATGTAATTACTGATATGCTTGGATTCCATCTATTATTTTGCTGTGTTTTCTCTGTCTCACATCTTTTTATTCTGTTTCTCTTTACTGTCTTCTTTTGTGTTAAATAGATATTTTCTAGTGTTCTGTTTTCATCTGTTTGGTGAGGTTTTTAATACATTTTTGATTTCATTTTTAGTGGTTACTCTAAGGATTCCAATATGCATCTCATCACAGTCTACTTTTTAAGCATCTATATATAGTTTTTAAAAAGTAGAGATGGCGTTTTGCCATGTTGCCCAAGCTGGTTTCAAACTCCTGGATTCAAGTGATCCATTTGGACTCCCAAAGTGCTGGGATTACAGGCGTGAACCACCGTGCCCAGCCCACACAGTTTACTTTAGATGAATGCTAATTCATTTTCAATAAAATATAGAAACTTTACTCCATTAAATATCTATGTCTGTCTACCTCCTTTGTGACACTGCATCATGTATAGCTTTATATATTATAAGCCCAACAGTAAAAGTCCATGGTTATTGTTCTATGTACTTGTCTTTTAAATCAGTTAAGTATAATAAAAAAAAGAATATTTATAATCTTCTATGTATTTATCTATGTAATTAGTATTACTAGCATTCTTTATTTCTTCATGTGGATTCAGGACACAATCTGGTGGGGTTTTTTTCTTTCATCTTGAAGGGCTTCCTTTAGTATTTCTTATAAGCAGGGTCTGCCAGTAACAAATTTTCTGTCTTTGTTTATCTAGTAATATCTTCATTTCTACTCTTTAGTTTTGGAGTATAGTTTTGATGGATATGGAATTCTTGATTGGAAGTTTTTGTTTCAGTTCTTTGAATACACCACTTTGCTATTTCCTGGTCTGTGTTAGTTTCTAACATGAAGTCAGCTGTTAATCTTATTGTAGTGCTCCTTTATATGAAGAACTAGTTAGTCTTGATGTAGTCAAGATTTTCTCTTTGTTTTTGGCTTTCAGTAGTTGAGCTGTGATGTGTCATGGTGGATCACTTTATCTGAGTTGGAGTTTTTTTGAGTTTACTTTGAGTTTGTTGGATGTGAACATTGATTTTTTTAAATCAAATTGGGGAAGTTTAAGCCATTTGTTTTTCAAAAAATTTTTTCTGCTTCCTTTTGCTTCTTCTTTTGGGACTTCCTTTATATGTGTGTTGGTATGCTTGATGGTATCCCTTGTGTTTCTGAGGTTCTTTTCATTTTTGCTTATGCTTTTTTAATTCTTTAGATTGGATAATTTTAAGTTCACTGATTCTTTCTTGTCCCATGTCAAATCTGTTGTTGCGCCCCTCTAGTGAACTTTCACTACAGTTATTATACTTTTAAACTTTAGAATTTCTGTTTGGTTTCTTTTGATAATTTGTCTCTTTACTAGTATTCTCCATTTGATGAGTTATCGTCATCATACTTGCCTTTAATTCTTTAAACATGAATTCCTTCAGTTCCATTCTTATAACAGTTTCTTACAACTTTGAAATCTTTGTTAAGACTAATATCTGGGCCCCCTTAGAGTTTCTAGTTATGACTCTTGCCTGAGTATACTTCACAATACTTCATGTTTCTTTGCATGTCTTGTATTATATTTTTTTAAACTCTGTATTTTAGTTAATATGTTGTAGCAACTCTGGATTATGATCATCTTTGGCAAAATCCAGGTTTGTTGTTATTTCTTTTTGTTTGTGACTTGCCTGGATTAATTCTGTGAATTCTGTCTCCATGCTGATAATCCTGCTTTTTTTTCTCTCATTTTTAAAATGTGTTTAAGCCTGCTTTGCAGGAGTTGCCATTAGGTCAGCATAGTTTAGTGGTCAGGCAGTGATTGTTTAGAGGTGTGCTTAAACACCTTGAGCTACTAACGGTTCTCACAGTTTGTGTTGGATATGTGTGTGTGTTTAGGGACATGTTCAGAATTCAGGCATTTATTAAAGAAGTTTGCCTTGGTTTCTCCGTTCTGCCAGGCCTTTTCTGGCTTTGTGCGTGTGCTAGACCTCAGTTTAGCCAGGGATGAGTGGGTAACTAGGGTCCCCTCCAGTCTCTCCTGCCTGTGTGCAGCCTTCCAGAGCATGAAGAATGTGTGGAGCTTTACCACTGCCCGTGATAGCTCCCTTATTCCCTGTGTCTACCTGCCAGGTTTTTGGCTGGTCTGCTGATCTGTTCCTTGCCGCAACCAGTATTACAAGCTCAGGGTGGCTGAGATTGACCTTCTGTACATTTCCTGTTGTTTACAGGAAATCACCGTTGTTTATGTCAGTGCCTTTGGGCATGTGCTCTCCTCCACATCAACTCCTCCAGCTGTGGAGCCACCAGTTTTCACAGCTAGTCCCACCCTGGTAGATGCACCAGCACAGGGGAGCCGAGGGGAGGGAGGGGAGCCCCTCAGGCCAAAGCGTCACAGAACACCACAACTCTAATTCAAGGTTTGGTCATTTATCTTCTTCATCTTATTTTTTAATTTTTGAGATGAGGCCTTACTCTGTCACTCAAGATGGTGTGTGGTGGCATGATCGTAGCTCACTGTAGCCTCAAACTCCCAGGCTCAAGAGATTTTCCCACCCCACCCTGCTGCGTGGCTGGGACTACGGATCCACACCACCATGCCAGGCTGACATTTTTATTTTTTGTAGAGATGGGGGTCTCGATATGTTGCCCAGGCTGGTCTTGAACTCCCAGCCTCAAGTGATCCTCCTGCCTCGACTTCCCAAAGTGCTAGGATTGCAGGTGGGAGCCACCGTGCCCAGCTGTGTAGTTTTTCTTGAATAAAGATTTTTCAATTTTTTGTATGCCTTTGGTTGATTTTCAGCCCTGAAGCGGTTGTTTTTGACAGACTTGTCTAGTTTTATTGTTACTTTTTGAGAAGTTTTACCAAGCTTCTCATTTCATTATTCCAGAAGTTCTGGCCCTCTCCTCAAGTCATCTTTTTGGGTTTTTCTACTAACTTTCGTTTCTTTTTGAGACAGAGTCTCGCTCTGTGGACCCGGCTGGAGTGCAGTGGCACAATCTTCGGCTCGCTGCAGCCGCCGCCTTCCAAGTTACAGCAATTCTCCTGCCTCAGCCTCCCATGTAGCTGGGGCTCTAAGCAGGCACCACCATGCCTGGCTACTTTTTGTATTTTTAGTAGAGACAGGGTTTCACCATGTTGGCCAGGCTGGTCTTGAACTCTTGACCTCAGGTGATCCACCCGCCTCGGCCTCCCAGAATGCTAGTATTACAGGCGTGAGCTACTGCGCCTGGCTGGTTTTTCTTCCAGCTTTTGAAGTACTATAAGCTTGTCATAAAATTTGGTGGTATAGAAATGTATAAAATGGAAATGAAAATCTTTATCAATCCTGTCACTGTTAACAAGTTAGTGAATTGCTTTCCAGGCTAAGGTCTTTCTTTAATCATCATATTTTTTATTGTATTCTCTTACCAAAATTCCTTTACTCCTTACCACAAAGGTTTTCAAATTCAGAGACTTCCTTTATCTCCCTTGATTCAAGGAGATTAAGTTGATCAGCAATCAGGAGATGAGGAGCCCTTTCCTGGCGAGGATAGAATTCTAAGACCGGGGCCGTGGGAGGCGGGTGGCAGATAAAGATTTTCTTTTTAGATTCTCAGTGGACTCAGTTCTGCTGCACCTTTCACAGCATCATGCCTGTTGGGTCTCCCCTCTGCAGTTTTCTCGTTCCCCGGCCTTTTATCCTCCTGATTGCGCATACCTTCCCAGTTTCTCCAGGAAAGTAGCGGATCAGACACTGCCCCTGCGACATCGTTAGAGGAGTAGGCGTGATTACATCTTGCAGTGTTCTCTGAAGGAAGAGTCATGTAGCATGGCGTTTCAGGCCTGAGCTCTGGTGTCACATTGCTTGGAGTTCAAATTTCAGTTACCCTTTTTTTTTTTTTTCTCTTGGAGACAAGAATCTTTCTGTCTCCCAGGCTGGAGTGCAATGGGGTGATCTTGGCTCACTACAGCCTCCGCCTCCCAGGTTCAAGTGATTCTCCTGTCTCAGCCTCCTGAGTAGCCAGAACTACAGGCACACACCACCATGGCCATCTAATTTTTGTATTTTTAGTAGAGACAGGGTTTCGCCATGTTGGCCAGGCTGGTTTTTGAACCCCTGACCTCAACTGATCTTCCGGCTTCCACTTTCCCGTGTTGGGTTTATTGGCATGAGCCACCATGCCCGGCGCCTCTACTCTCCTTATTCTTTTATTTTTTTTTTTTTTTGAGATGGAGTCTTGTTCTGTCACCCAGGCTGGAGTGCAGTGGCACGATCTCAGCTCACTGCAACTTCTGCCTCCTGGGTTCAAGCGATTCTCCTGCTTCAGCCTCCTGAGTAGCTGGGATTACAGGTGCTCACGGCCACACCTGGCTAATTTTTGTAATTTTTAGTAGAGTCGGGGTTTCACTATGTTGGCCAGGCTGGTGTCAAACTCCTGACCTAAAGCGATCTGCCTACCTTGGTCTCCCAAAGTGCTGGGATTACTCAGCTTTCCTTCTTACAGTCTTTTGTGACCTTGGGTTTCCTGGGCCTTGATTTTCTCATCTCTAAAGTGGGGCTGAGAGCAAGCCCGGCAGGGCCGGGTTGTTTTTAGGATTTAGCGGGGCACTGTGTGGAACACGCGGCCGTGGCGCTTGCACATCGAGAACACGCTGGAAATGCTCCCAGGCCTCCGCTTCCTGCAGTCGCCATCTTTCTTCAGAACGAATGAGAAATCACTCCTTCAGAGTAACGTTTCAGACAGAGGAGAGAGCTTTGAGGGGGCCCTCTGGCATGCTCATAAAAGCTTTGGTATTCGTTCAACTACTGTAGGAGCCAGGCATTTCCTACAGAATACAGGGAGCAGCACTGGCGTGGAGGTGGTGGGGGAAAAGAGAGGCTGCTGTCGGGAAAGAAACAGAAACAGAACAGTGGTCGGCTGACACACGAGATAAGCCAGGAGGATGGAGTAAGCGCAACAGGGTGCAGAGTTTCTTCCTGGGGGCGATGAACGTGTTCTAGGTTGATTGTGGTGATGCTCGCACAGCCCTATGTGAATCTGCTGGACACCACTGAATTGCACGCTAGAAATGAGTGAATTGTCTGTGATGTGAATTATAGCTCAATAAACCTATTATTGAAAAAATAATAGACAGTCCCAGCTACTTAGGAAGCTGAGGCAGGAGAACTGCCTGAGCCCAGAGGTCAGAGACTGCAGTGAGCCCTGATTGCACCACTGCACTCCAGCCTAGGCAACAGAACCAGACGCTGTGTCTCTAAAACAGAAACCTAAACAATTGTAGATATTTTTAAAGATTTTTTTTTTCTGCTGAAACCCTTCATAGAAGTAAAGTAACGGAAGAGTGAGATTGGGGTAGGTTTCATCAATACAGGTTACCTGAAAGAACTGAGTTGCTGTTCCACCCTCTGCTAGGACTTGCAGACATGGTACCTAAAGGAGAGCTTTAGCTATTTGCATTTACCACATTCTAAGGCCTGACATCTGTGATAGTCACTGTCAGGAGACAGCTTCGGAACAGGCAACCTGGGTGTGGCCGCTTCAATGGGAAATAATAAAACCACACAGGTAAACCTCTGCACCTCCATTGTCATACCAGATTATAACAACGGTGCGTATTTGTTGAAGTCCTCCTATGCACTAGCCATGGTGCTGAGTGCCTGTGATGCTGAGGTGCATTTGGGTGTCACTCATTTCTGCCCCCATGGATCACTCGCTGCTTTCCAGTGTGCCCAGGAGACCAGTTTTGAGGTTAGAATTCTGCTTCTTACAGTGAGGACTGATGCTGACTCCTGGGAGGACAAAAGCCCCTTTTAAATGTACTTTGGCCAGGTATGGTGCCTCACGCCTGTAATACCGGCACTTTGGGAGGCCGAGGCAGGTGGATCACTTGAGGTCAGGAGCTCAAGACCAGCCTGGCCAACATGAAGAAATCCCGTCTCTACTAAAAATAAAAAAGTTAGCTGGGCGTGGTGGCACGTGCCTATAGTCCCAGGTACTTGGGAGGCTGAGGCAAGAGAATCTCTTGAGCCTGGGAGGCAGAGGCTGCAGTGAGCCTAGGTAACACCACTGCACTCCAGCCTGGCCGACAGAGTAAGACTCTATTTCAAAAAAGCAAAAAACAAAAAATATTACTTTGAAGCCACACAGCATTTTTGCACAGGTAGGAGTACTGGGCATAGATGGAGCAGATCTTCTGTAAATGTTTTGAGATCTGATGTTGAAGAAATTACCAAAGAATCCAGATGTCACAGAGTTTTCTGAAGACAACCTCCTTGAGGGAGAAAAGAGCCTGCAGGTGAATCTGACCAGCTCCTTCTTGGCTGCGGCTTTCGGGTTCCATATCCCACAACGACGCTGGGAGCTCCCTGCTTATGTGTTTCCAGCACTGCCTGTTTATGGAAGCTAAGGAAGTGGCTTCAAAACCACTTGCCAGAAGTGTGCACCCAGTCGTTGTAGCGCTTGTACTTGTAGGAGCTTTCTTGCAGGCTCAGGTGTCTTGAATAAGGAATTTCTTACTTAGAAGTGGCACCTTTGTTCTGCCAGTGAATTGTTCTCAAAAGACATTACTATTTTTTTGAGATAGTGGCTTGCTCTGTTACCCAGGCTGAAGTGAAGTGTCATGATCTCAGCTCACTGCAACCTCTGCCTCCTGGGTTCAAGCAATTCTCCTGCCTCAGCCTCCCAAGTAGTGGGCTTATTGGTGCACACCACCACACCCAGCTTATTCTTGTATTTTTAGTAGAGATGGGGTTTCACCATGTTGGCCAGGCTGGTCTTGAACTCCTGACCTCAAATGATCTGTCCGCCTCAGCCCCCCAAAGTGCTAGGATTACAGGTATGCGCCACCGTGCCTGGCCCCAAAAGACATCTTAAAAGTTTTCTTCCCTTGCGAATTCTGCTGAATAGAACCAGCTTCTTCAGGCCCAGGGTCCCTTCCTGGTGTGGAAGAATGGCTCTGCTGTCAGCCACCACAGTGTAGGAACGTGTGCCCACGCCCCCACCCCCCACCTCTCTTGTCCTTGTGCCCCTCCCCTTCCACGGGGGCCTACTTTCTGCCTCTTTCTTACTTGCCAGAGTTTTTGAGGTGTGGGTGTATTGTTGAATTTCATTTACATAATAATTAAAGAGTCAGGGTTTCATGATCTGCTTATGTAAAACCCACAAAAACCCTAAAATTTTGAGTGTTGTTGTACACCACGTGGGATTCTTCTGTATAACTTGATGATTTTCAGAGTGTCCATTTAATCAGAGCCATACTTGCTGATTAGCAATAGATGCTTCCCCTGTCTAATACCTCCCGCAAGAAGGTTTACGAAATGGACCAGACAGTAATCTGAAGAATCTCAGGGAGAGCGTTGGAGTGAAAATCATGTCAGAATTGAGCCCTGCGAGGTCTCGGTTTCTGCATTCCACCACACTTTGGGAAAATCGGGAATTTTGTTTAGTCCGTTTCTATTTTTGCGTGCCACAAATATGTAAACAAGCTGGGATCTTCGCCGAGGGCAGGGGGAGGGCGACAGAGCCCTGACATCTAATACTGCCCATTGGTATTTCCGTGTGCTTCCTGATCCCATTGTCTCTGCTGTTTAAATTAATTAATTCCACAAGTATGCACTCAGTAAATATTGTGAGCCAGGCACGATTCTCAGCTCTCTGGTTGCATCAGTGAACAAAACAGATGCTAATCCCTGCTTTCGTGAGCCATCTGTAATAGAATGCGTGAGTCAAGACAGTCGACACAAGCATTAGAAAAATACGTAGTGTGTTGCTGGTAAGTGCTCGAGAGCCCATCAGGGAAGGGCCGGGATTCATGGCGTGGGGGTGAGGGGTGTGGGGTGGGGCAGGGCGAGGGCGGCAAGAGGCCTGGGGCTGCTAGTTGCAGTTGTAACCAGAGTGGCCAGGGAAGTCCTTGCTCCTCTGGGAAATGCCCTGTCTGGAAGACCCTCGAAAATTTATAAAATGCTGTGTTTTATTACCGGGAAAGAGTCATCTGGGAGCTCTCCAAGGCAAATAACTTTTGAAGCTGGCATGAGCAGGATATTGTGCAATGGGGCCCGCTGGCGGCGTCCCAGACCTCCGCATCTGATGTGAACCACAGCTTAGCCATGGGTCCCCGTGCCATCCAAAAATATTTTGTGACCTTGCCTGTTGGCAGTTTTTTAAAATGTTATTTTCAGTCTCCAGAAAAGGGAAACATCAAAGTGCAGGCTGTCCACTCCTGCCCTTCTTGATAGACACAGACAGCTGGGCAACACAATCAGCCATTGTGGCGACAAGTGTCCGCGTGTTATAAATAGATGGCGGGCTCGCACGTGAGACGCTCCGGAGGAAGGGCAAGTGCTCTGGGGACGCTGCCAACTGCTGTTTCCGTCGAGAGCCCTTCTCAAAGATCAATATTATTTTATGTCTCAGCGACTCAATTAGAAAAAACAACTGTGCAAGTGCCGAGTAATTTAACTGTCTCCGGGATTTGCTTCCAAATGCATCTTCTCTCTTCACTGTTCACCTTAGATGTTTCCTGTGCGTATTTAGTCCTGATTGCTGACGGCTCACTTCACTGTGTTTTACAGTCTCACGTGGCTCATTTTCAATAATTCAGTGGTAGAATTAGGGATAATCACGGTGGCGTATGTATGTGCAATTCGTGGCCGGAAGCGCGTGCCCATTAAATAATCATGTTCATGCCATATCTTAGCCCCTCTTCCAAGAAACTTTTATTGTGGTTTACGTGTGATGTGTCAAAACATCCTAAAACTATGCCATTCATGTAATCGGCTCTCAGTAATTAAAACATCCGTTTGTCTGTTAAGGAAAAAAAAATTAACAGCATGTGACTCTTGTGAGTCCCTGACAAAGAATCCATTGTTCCCCGTGCACTTGAAGAGCGGCTCATGTCAAGAAGAAACTTGTGACTACGCAGTGTGTGACTTAAGACGTTGTCAGATGCATTCGGCTGAAATGGGACCACGTCCCAGCAGCTTACCTTACTAAGTTAACATAGTAAGTGAGATTTTAGTATTGTAGAAAAAGCCACATTCGGTGTCCCTTGGGTAGCATATCCATTTGCTAGGGCTACTGTACCAAAGTACTTCAAACCAGGTGGCTTCAAGCAACAGCATTCCATACTAGTTCTAGGAATGCCGAGTGAGTGACACAGGGGTTTTTGGTGGCATTATATTCTAATTTTAAAGTAAGTTCACATTTACACAGAAGTTCCCAAACAGTATAAAGATTTCCTAAATATTCTTCACCTAGATTCCCTGAATTAACATTCTGACATATTTGTCTGTCTTTTCATATACACACATCCCGTTTTTCCTGGAATAATTTGAGAATAGGCTGCAGAGAGCACCCCTAGATTCTTCTGTGAGTTTCCTGAAAACAAGGACACCCTGGTGTATAGCCTGCACCGACCTGCCCAAATCAGGACATGGGCACTGTAACGCCACACCACGCCACCAAATCTGGAGGCCCTGGAACCCATCCAGGACCAAATGCGCCATCCTTGTCAATGGCTCTTGAGTCTCCTTCAACCTGGGGCTGTTCCTTCATCTCTGTCTTTCACGACCTTGACATCTTTGAAGAGAACAGGCCAGTTACTTTGTAGAATGTCCCTCAGTTTGGGCCGGTCTCGTATTCCTTCATGATTGGAATCGGGCTGTAGGTTCTTGGCAGGAGAGTCCCTGCAGGGGTGTCAGGACAGGAGCATGCACAGTTTTGTTCACTCCCATTTCTAGAGATGAGAAGTCTTATCATTTGATGGAGGTGGTGTCTACCGGGTTTCTTACTGTAAAATGAATGAGTTGGCATTTTGTAATTACCAGTTAAAAAGTACCGTTTTTGGTGGGGAGATTTTTTGGGGGACTCAGAAAATGTCCTGTTTCTCATTAAACTTTGGCCCATTTGTTTTCGCATCCTTGGATGATTCTTGCCTAAGTGAATTAGTATGATCGTTGCCAAATGGTGATGTTTCTAGTTGCATTTGTTTCTTTTGCATTTATTAGTTGGCATTCCCCTGCAAGCTGGAGCTTGCCTGCTGTCCTTCCCTCCTTCCAATCAACAGACTCATAGACTCCTATCTTATCCATTGGGTTATAATCCATTACCGTCATCATTTGCTTCGATACCCAGATTGTCCCAGATTTGGGCAACAGGAGCGCCTCCAGGCTGGCTCCTATGTGCTTTTGATATGTTCATGTTATTCTTTGAGCACATCTTTACTTTTTTTTTTTTTTTTTTTGAGATGGAGTCTTGTTCTGTTGCCCAGGCTAGAGTGCAGTGGTGTGATCTTGGCTCACTGCAACCACTACCTCCCGGGTTAAAGTGATTCTCCTGCCTCAGCCTCTTGAGTAGCTGGGATTACAGGCACATGCCACAACACCCGGCAATTACTGGCTCTTCTCCAGGGGATGTGACCATCAGCCATGCCCAGGTAGGACCCTCCAGATTATAAGGAGGGACCTGAGCAGCCCCACTAGGGTGCCATTAGTGGAAACACTCAGCATCACCCTGTCCAGGCCAGCACCTATCAGATGCTCACTCTGTCTGAGACACTGAGCGTATCCAGTAAGGGCAGAAATGGCAGCTCTTGGGAAAGAAGGGAGCGGGGCGTGACTGTGTTCCCTGTTATTTGCCATTGCGGCCTCCCTCTCCAGGTACACCGAGGCGCCCATCTGTGTGGTTCTCACAGGGGTCCTGACGTCCCTTTCATCTCACCCATGTCTCTCTGCAAGCGCAGGAGTTGGTGGGCTGTGTTACTCTTAGGTAGCTTTAATGAATCCATTTTCCTTATAAACTCCGTTTTATTTTGTTTGCCATTGGACTGCCATTTGCGTAACAAAGAGAAGTTATATAAACCCTCAAAGGGGGAGAACGTGACCCAGGAATAAACTGTTGTGTTTCACAGTAAGTGTATGGAACTAATTTAGGATGATTTTTCATTGTCAAACAAAGAACAAATGGAAATTTGAACAATGTGTGGTTACTTTTCTTTTAACAAAGACTTCATTTTAATGTTATTAGTGTTTTCTCATTTTAAAATGGCAGTGCAAATATAACCTTAAAATAGAATTTATGACTAATTACATTTCTTTTTTGTGTGTCTAACAATTTCCAATTATTGGGTGTTTGCGTTCCCCACCCCGCCCTCCCCCAGAAATGACAGGGAACAGAAACCAGTGAAAAGATCTGTGTTTGGCGCCCTTCCCAGGCTGGGACCTGTTTTGTTCAGGATGAGCACAGAGGAGAACTGGGTCCTCTTGTCAGGACGAAGGGGACGTCACACAAGCCCCAAGTGGGTCAGGGCGGAGTGCCGGCCAGAACCGCCAGGGCTCACTCCCGAGCCTCAGTCACCAGAGGCTTCGTGGCTACCTGGGAACAGGAGGGTTCGGGGCAAGTTAGGGACTGTCTGCAATGAGAAAACAACACACTCTGGCCAGATGTGGTGGCTCATGCCTGTAATCCCAGCACTTTGGGAGGCTGAGGCAGGCAGATCACCTGAGGTCAGGAGTTCAAGACCAGCCTGGCCAACATGGTAAAACCCCGTCTCTACTAAAAATACAAAAATTAGCCAAGTGTGGTGGCGCATGCCTGTGCCTGTAATCCCAGCTACTGGGGAGGCTGAGGCAGACGAATCGCTTGAACCCGGGAGGTAGAGGTTGCAGTGAGCCGACATCATGCCACTGCACTTCAGCCTGGGCGACAGAGTGAAGCTACTTCTAAAAAAAAACACCACCAGACTCTGGAGGAGATGAGAGTTCATCCAAAAACAAAGGTCTTTTCTCTTGCATTCTTGGAACTTGCTCTGCCATTTTCAGACGCTGTAAGGGAAGTCTCGAAGTCACTGGGAGCCACCTCTCACCTCTGTCCCTCTATGCTGCAATGGCCCACCCACCATCCAGGCCAGCAGCGCCCCCAAAGCAAGATCCCCCCCGAATTCCCTGACCTCCACACACTGCCCCAGCTTGTCGCTGGCACTCTGCTTCCGTCTGCGCCCAGGAACTGGCTTCGTATTGTGTCAGTTTGCTTCCTGTTGCTTATCACAGAGTTCCTAAAACTGGGAAATATATAAAGACTCTGCTGGGTCCCGTGGAGGCTCAGGGCATCACCCGGCAAGGAGGCTTACTGCTCACTCAGGTCTCTCTTCCTCTTTTGATAAAGCTGCCAGTCCCACTCCCATAATAGCCCATTTATCTGTTAGCTCATTCATCTGTTAACCCACGGGCCGATCATCACCTCTTCGAGGGCCTGCCTCTCAATACTGCCACATTGGGGGTTCAGTTTCCGCATGAGTTCTGGAGGGGACACACGTTCAAACCACAGCAGCATTTCAGTGTATTTTTAAAAAAGAAATGTGCTGTAATCCCAGCACTTTGGGAGGCCGAGGCGGGCGGATCACAAGGTCAGGAGGTCAAGACCATCCTGGCTAACACGGTGAAAATCTCTCCGTACTAAAAATACAAAAAATTAGCCAGGCATGGTGGCGGGTGCCTGTAGTCCCAGCTACTCGGGAGGCTGAGGCAGAAGAATCACTTGAACCTGGGAGGCACAGATTGCAGTGAGCCAAGATTGCGCCGCTGCACTCCAGCCTGGCAATGAAGAGACTCCACTTAAAAAAAAAGGAAAAGAAATAAAAAGAGGCCGGGTGTGCTGGCTCACACCTGTAATCCCAGCACTTTGGGAGGCCGAGGTAGGCGGATCACGAGGTCAAGAGATCAAGACCATCCTGGCCAACACGGTGAAACCCCGTCTCTACTAAAAATATAAAAAAATGAGCCTGACGTGGTGGCACGCACCTGTGGTCTCAGCTACTCGGGAGGCTGAGGTGGAAGAATCACTTGAACCTAGAAGGCAGAGGTTGCAGTGAGCCAAGATTGCACCACTGCACTCCAGCCTGGTGACAGAGCAAGACTCCGTCTCAAAAAATAAATAAATAAATAAAAATGAAAGGCTGGGCACGGTGGCTCATGCCTGTAATCCTAGCACTTTGGGAGGCTGAGGTGGGTGGATCACCTGAGGTCAGGAGTTCAAGACCAGCCTGGCCATCATGGTGAAACCCCGTCTTAAAAATAAAAAAATAAATAAAAAGAAACTTGCTTCCTTTAATCTTCCCCACTAGAAAAACTAATCATTAGGGAATGCCCATCGTCACTGTTGAGGAAAACCATGCTCTCTTCAAGGACTTGAACCCATGTCTGTGTGGTATCAGAAGCAAAGAGGAAAGATGTCCAAAATTCTATTTATTTTTAATTGTGTATTGGGTGCCTCTGTACCTGGAGAGGGGCAGGGACAGGGGGAGCTGTGATCATCTAGCTGCTGTTATAGCAAAAGACTTCAGCAAAGGACCTGATTGGTCATGCGACAGAGCTTTGAAGGACCTGATTGGTCATGCACAGAACTTTGAAGGATCTGATTGGTCACGTAGACAGAGCTTTGCAGGCAGTCATGAGAAGCGTCGATGTAATTTCGCTTTCCATCTTGAATGAATACCAGTATGCATCTAATAGCTCACACAGAAGCCCATTGGTTACAAAGGAATTGGAATTGTCAATCCAGTTGCCTCCCCAGAGAGAACTGAAGATTTTTAAATGATGTTTTTGTAACAGCTATGTAAGTCCCCCTGCCGTTAACGAGAGAAACCACGTCACAGAATTTTATTTACTTTATAAATTCTAGTATTTTAGAATTAAGATACTTTGTAGTTTAGATGACTTTTGTTAAGCTTGGTCTCTCTTTTTCTCTCTTTTCTTTCTTTCTTTGACAGTCTCAAAAAAAAGGAGAAGGGTTTCCAAACATCCTGGATGAAAATGGCTGCATCCTATCATAGAATTTTGTTTACTTTATAAATTCTAATATTTTAGAATTTTAAAAAGATAATTTGTAGTTTAGATGGTTATAGTTAAGCTATTTCATTTTTTTTTTTTAAAGGAAGAAACTAGCATTCAGTGTCTGCCTAGAAAACAACCTTATATACAGTCCTTATATACAAATCTTTTTGTGTGGAATGTGTTTTCATGGTTTTGTTTGTTTGTTTGTTTGTTTTGTTTTGTTTTTTAAGATTGGGTCTTGCTCTGTTGACCAGACTGGAGTCCAGTGATGCACTCATAGCTTACTGCAGCCTCGACCTCCAGAGCTCTGTCTGTCATCCTGCCTCAGCCTCCCAAGTAGCTGGGACTTCAGGTGCATGTCACCACACTTGGATAATTAAAAAAATTTTTGTTTTGTTTTGTTTTGTTGAGATGGGGTCTCACTTATGTTGCCCAGGCTGGTCTCGAACTTCTGGGCTCTAGCAAAGCTCTTTCATTTTAAAAAGGGATCATGTCACCTCAATATGTGAGGTCTGTGAAAATCTTGGTTTAAGATGATCTGCATGAACTAGTAGCTTAGCTTTTTAAGAGTTTTATTTTCTTCAGAGCTCTGATAGGCACAGTTACTAGATTTAAGTTAAAGGGCTGTAAAACAGCCTCAGTACTTTTTCGTGTTGTAGACAAGTTTAACAGTGCTTTGGAAATGACTACTAAGTAACTACCAGCCTGCTAATTGAGAACTCATGATTCTCTCTGGATGAGTGGAAATGGTGGTGGTTCTGCATTTATGTTATCAGTGCTTAGGACACACACACAAGCAAGGTGTGCTGGCCCATGCAGTTTTTCCTTATTTACAAAGCTAATGTGAGAATTGTGGCTGTGCTCATTCATGAATCTGCACAACATATGTTGATTAATATGAGGTTGGGGGCCTGGGAGGAATGTGCATGTGCTGTGGTTCTAGTGCCGGGCACTGTGCTGATTGCTTCTGCGACCTTGGACAGATACTTGAGGCTTAGCTCAGCTTCGTCATTAACATGAATCACAAGTTCAGGCCGGGTGCCGTGGCTCATACTTGTGATTCCAGCACTTTGGGAGGCTGAGGCAGGAGGATCACTTGAGCCCAGGATTTCGAGACCATCCTGGGAAACGTAGGAAAACCCCATCTCTACAAAAAATATGAAAAAACGTTTAGCCAGGTACGGTGGTATGCACCTGTAGTCCCAGCTACTGGGGAGGCTGAGATGGGACGATTGCTTGAGCCCAGGAGTTCAAGACCAGCCTGGGCAACATGATGAAACCTCATCTTTACCAAAAAAAAAAAAAAAGGGCGTGGGGGCATGGTGGTGCATGTCTGTAGTCCCAGCTACTCAGGAGGCTGAGGTGGGAGGATCCCTTGAGCCTACAAGGTCGAGGCTACAGTGAGCTGAGATCGTGCCACTGCACTCCAGCCTGGGCAACAAAGTGGGACCCTGTCTCAAAAAATTCATAAGGATTTTCAAAGCTAGTTACTACCTGAGACCATCTTCCTCTCTTGGATGGATCAAGAAAATTGGGAGGCAAAATTGTTTGGCTCCTTCTTAACTAAACAGAGATCAAACTGCCTATTCTTACCTAAGCTTTAATTTTTTCATAGCAGCCACTTTATTTTCATCTTTTTATCCTCAGCTTCCCCTCTAATATTTGTCAAGTGTCTACCATGGTTGGGAATGATAATTAAGAGTTTAAAAAAGAAAAAAAAAAAGGCTCTAAAAATGATACTAGACTCTTCCATTCAGGACTTTGTCCAAAGCCTCACTTATAATGCTTTGGTGATTTATCGTTATTCCCATAAACTCAGCTGATATAAATTTGTAGGAGTTTACATTAATAAATATTTCTTGCATGCTTGTCTTATGAGCAATACCAAGCCAGCACAGTCTCATCTGACAAAGAAATGACAGTCTCATGCGGGAGCCGGCAGCCACTTGCTGTGAGGCCAGGAGGTGGACTTTTGGTCTGGGAAAAGATTTATTTTCTGGGGGCAACAGAGGCGGGGTAGAGAGACGGTCCGCCTGCCTGGAGTGCTGATGCGGCCATGGAGCTAGGTCCTCAAAAATTGCTGGGATTTAGATGTAGGCTCTCCATCTAGAGACATTATTTAAATGTATAATGGTTCAGAAGTGACCCTCTCTTGCTGTGTTTCTCTTAAAATAGATCAGCCTTCTCTACTGGGATTTATGAAGCTCCAGAGATAAAACTGATATACATTAAAATGGCGATAAACTTCTGTCTTCATGGTTAAAAGGAAGTATGTTTGTTGATACGAAACTGAGGTTTCCCTGGTAACTAGATTTTAAATGATTTGACTGCATAGGTTTATAACTGAGAAGTCCAGATCTCCAAAATGTAAGTTTTACTATTTGGGAACCCATTTTTCGATTTCCTTTGCTGTGTTTGGTAAACAGCCTGGACGAAAATGGCTCTGTCCTATCATAGAATTTCATTTACTTCCTAAGTCATTGTGTTTTCGATTTTTTTTTTTTTTTTTTTGAGATGGAGTCTTACTCTGTCGCTCAGGCTGGAGTGTGGTGGTGTGATCATGGCCCACTGCATCCTCCACCTCCTGGGTTCAAGTGATTCTTCTGCCTTAGCCTCCTGAGTAGCTGGGATTACAGGCTTCCACCACCATACCCGGCTAATTTTTGTATTTTTAGTAGAGACATGGTTTCACCATGTTGGTGAGACTGGTCTTGAACTCCTGACCTCAGGTGATCCACCCGCCTAGGCCTTCTAAAGTGCTGGGTTTATAGGCATGAGCCATCGTGCCTGGCCAACTGTACTTTTCTTAATGAACTTTGGAATGAATTCTGAATGTACTAATTCTTGCAATGCTCAGAAAATTCTAGGCAAAGAATAAAAGACTCCATATTATTATTATTAGTATTAGTATTATTATTAGTATTATTATTATTATTATTTTGAGACATATTCTTGCTCTGTTGCCCAGGCTGAAGTGCAGTGGCGTGATCTTGGTTCACTGCAACCTCCACCTCTCAGGCTCAAGTGATTCTCCTGCCTCAGCCTCTTGAGTAGCTTGGATTACAGACATGCACCACCACGCATGGCTAATTTTTGTATTATTAGTAGAGATGGTGTTTCACCATGTTGGCCAGGCTGCTCTTGAACTCCTGACCTCAAGTGATCCACCCGCCTCGGCCTCCCAAAGTCCTGGGATTACAGGCATGAGCCACCGCATCCGGCCAGACTCCACATTATGAGAAAACAAGGGAACTGCTTCTGCTTTTGTTCCATTGGTGCATTCCTCTGTCTTGTTTTCATGCTTTATGTTTACATATAACACATTCTGTGATTTTAAAAGCAACCCCACGGGGTAGAGTTTTAGTATTTTTAGTCCTGTTTTACCAAGGGGAGAAATGAAGCGCAGAGAAGTTTAGGGACTTGCCAAAATCATGCAGTTGGTAAGTTAGCAGACCGAAACCAGAATCGTCCAAGCGGAGTGCTGCAGTGGCACCCAGAAAGCCCCGAAAAAACATGTGTTTTATAAAGTCACATCCTACACTGTAACTAAAAAGCCTCTTGGAATGCAGAGTTCACCAGGTGGCTGTTGGATTTTCATCTCAGCACTGGTCTAGTTCCGTTTTCCAGGACTTTTTGTTGTTGTTATCACAGTATACTCTAAAAATAACTGTATGTTCATTTCCACTCTTTCAGATAATTAATATTTGTAAATCCCAGTCACTGGGAAATACAGTTCAACCGACGATTGAATTGAATGCAGGTCCTCTGGGAACTTATCTAAAATTAAATCCTATTTTAACAGAATTAGCCAGATTAAGGTCATGGTGTAAAAATGGATTTTTCAGAAGGAAATAAAAATGCAAAATATCCTGAGAATTCATTTTGTAAGTAACCAAATAATAATGGGTCGGGGAAGGAGTGATATATTTTTCCTCTCTTTTTAGAAATGTATTCAAGGCCGGGCACGGTGGTTCACACCTGTAATCCCAGCACTTTGGGAGGCCAAGGAGGGAGAATGGCTTAAGCCCAAGCGTTCGAGACCATCCTGGGCAACATAGGGAAACCCTGTCTCTACAAAAAATTTAAAACCTTAGCCAGGCTTGGTGGCACATCCTTGAGGTCCCAGCTACTTGGGAGGCTGAGGTGGGAAGATGGCTTGGGCCAAGGTGGTCGAGACTGTGGTGAGCTGTGATTCTGCCCCTGTACTCCAGCATGGGCAACACAGCGAAACCTTGTCTCAAAAAAAAAATAATAATAATCAGATAAAACAAAAAGGAACTTTTTGTTTTAACTGATGAATCATCAACTTTTTCTTTGCCCATTTTCTTTTTTTAGTACTAGCGTGGCTTTAAAGTAGTAGTGTATAAAGATGGAATTTGCTGGTACCTTTATTTGTGATTCCAGTGTTACATGCTATCGCAATCAAGTCTTCCTTGAATTTAGCAATAGACTTAAAGGTTTAGAAAGAATCTAGCAATTTTATTTTATTTTATTTTTAAGATGGGACATTGCTCTGTTGCCCAGGCTGGAGTGCAGTGGTACAATCTCAGATCACTGCAACCTCCACCTCCTGTGTTCAAGCGATCCTTCTGCCTCAGCCTCCCAAGTAGGTGGGATGACAGACGTGAGCCACCATACCCAGCTACCTTTTGTATTTTTAGTAGAGGTGGAGTTTCACCATGTTGGCCCGGCTGATCTCAAACTCCTGACCTCAGGTGATCTACCCGCCTTGGCCTCCCAAAGTGCTGGGATTACAAGTGTGAGCCACCGTGCCCGGCCTGAGTCTAGCTCTTTAGAAGGAAAAAATAAGAGTAGAAATTCAGAGAAGGACGAGTGTGGGGTGATTTCCTTGTTCTTTTTCTAGAACTTGCCATGTCTTGGGAAGTCTTATGACCCTGCTGGTCTTTAATGCCCCCTATATGATTTTCCTCCCTGGGCTTTGATTCTCTGCCTTATCTCCTGTGGTCTTTCCATCGTGAAATTTTGGAGGGATATTTACCTTCAACTTTGAACTGACCACCATGGGTAAGTAGTGTCCCTGCCGTTTCCACCCTCCCGTCTCTACTGGAAGGAGAATTTTTTCACCTGTCTCGTTGGAAAATCAAATGAGGTAATAGAAATGAAAAGTACTACACAAGTATAATTATTAAAGACAGTTCAATCAACAGGTTGAAAAGACTCTGTAGATACTTTATTTAACCTGGAATCAATATCTCATACTCAGTAGACACTCCTTAGATGTGAGTTTAAAAGATGTCGCCATGCACAGTGGCTCACACTTGTAATCCCAGCACTTTGGAAGGGTGAGACGGGCAGATCACCTGAGGTCAGGAGTTCAAGACCAGCCTGGCCAACATGGTGAAACCTTGTCTCTACTAAAAATACAAAAATTAGCCGAGTGTGGTGGTGGCTGCCTGTTATCCCAGCTACTTGGGAGGCTGAAGTGGGAGGATCTCTTGAACCCAGCAGGTAGAGATTGCAGTGAACTGAGATGGCGCCGCTGCACTCCAGCTTGGGCGACAGAGCGGGACTCAAAAAAAAAAAGAAAAAGAAAAAGAAAAAAATTAAAAAGATGTCATTTTAATGAGCAGGTCCTTGTTAAGTAAAGAAGAAGAAACCAGGAAATATTATAGTGCATCGCTCCCTTGCTAAATGTTTGTCTTAAAAGAAGCTTTCTTGATGAAGTAAAAATTAAAAAGGAAAGAAAGAAAGAAAAACCCAACCTCACCACAGCAAACCACCCTAGTTTGAGGTAACTGTGTAGCGTGATGTCCCTACACCTGATTTTTTCATGCACCTGCAGATTTAGGGGCTCTGACTGTCTTGGGGCATAAATGTCCACTGAATTATTAACAAAATGATATGTTCATAGAAGCCAAAATTTCAGCCCAGATTAAAGCCATCGTTGGAGTTATTTATATGAAAAGGCATGTTAAGCTCAATTGTTCCCTCCCCTCCTCTCCCCTCCCCTTCGTTTTTAAATTTGCGACAGAGTTTTTGCTCTGTTACCCAGCCTGGAGTGCAGTGGCACAATCATGGGTCACTTCAGCAGCTACCTCCTGGACTCAGGTGATCCTCCCACTTCAGCCTTCCAAGTAGCTGGGACTACAGGTGTGCACCACCATGCCCAGCTAATTTTTGCATTTTTTGTAGAAATGGGGTCTTACTGTGTTACCCAGGCTGGTCTTAAACTCCTGGGCTCAAGCAATCTGCCTTCCTCGACCTCCCAAAGTACCAGGATTCCAGGCGTGAGCCACTGCACCTGGCTTCAATTATTTCTTTCAGCAAAAGTAAAATTTTAGTTTTCAAGGGTGCAATTCTGCATTGAAAGCATTTAAAAAGTGTAATCAGAACACTTAAAAAGACAAGAATTGGAACAGTAGCAGAACACCTAAAATGGTAAGGAAATGGCACGAGGGCGTGTAACGCGAAAAGGGGTGGGTGTTTGAGAAACAGTATCACAGATACCTAGGGAAGTGGCAAAGATGGGGGACATGGGAGATGGGGGTGGAAAGGGGCTTGGGGCCTGGTACTGAATGACTTTGCGCGCCACGTTAGAGTCTCTGCTTTGTTATGTTAGCAGGAGTTTGTAATAGCATCTATTCATAGGCTGGTGTGAGTTAACTGTGAGGGTAATGTGTGTAAGGTGCTTAGCACAGTGTTTCGCACACAATCTACATTCTCTAAATCTTAGTTATAGGAGATGTTGTCACTATGATTATTTTTATTAATTTATTTTTGAGACGGAGTCTTGCTCTGTTGCACAGGCTAGAGCGCAATGGCGCCATCTCAGCTCACTGCAACCTCCACTTCCCAGATTCAAGCGATTCTCCCTGCCTCAGCCTCTCAAGTAGCTGGGATTACAGGTGCGCACCACCACACCTGGCAAATTTTTTGTATATTTAGTAGACAACAGGGTTTCGCCATGTTGGCTAGGCTGGCCTGGAACTCCTGGGGCTCAAGCGATCCTCCCACCTTGGGCTCCTGAAGTCCTGGAATTACAGGCATGAGCCACTATGCCCAGCTTGGAAATCATTATCTTAAGTGAAAGAAGCCTGACTCAAAAGACAGATACTTCATGTTCTTATATGTGGGAGCTGAAAGATTTGCTCACATGGAGGGAGAGAGTGGAAAGATAGATAACAGAAACTGGGAAGGGTGAGTGGCAGGGCAGGGGAGGGTCAAGAGAAACGTACAAGCATGCAGTAAGGTAGAAGGAATAAATTCAAGGCTTGAGATCAGAGTAGGGTGACTGTACTTTAAAAAAAAAAAAAGGTATTGTGGCCAGGAGCAGTGGCTCACGCCTGTAATCCTAGCACTTTGGGAGGCTGAGGCAGGCAGATCACCCGAGGTCAGGAGTTTAAGAGCAGCCTGGCCAACATGGCGAAACCCCATGTCTACTAAAAATACAAAAATTAGCCAGGAGTGATAGCAGGTGCCTGTAATCCCAGCTACTCTGGAGGCTGAGGCAGGAGAATTGCTTGAATCCAGGAGGCAGAGGTTGCAGTGAGCTGAGATCGCACCACTGCACTCCAGCCTGGGCGACAGAGTGAGGATTGTCTCCAAAAAAAAACCAGAAAAGAAAAAACCCAAAATGTATTATACTTGAGTAGTGATGGACTCATCACTACGTATTATATATGTGCCATAAAATTTCTCACATACCCTCCAAGTTTCTATAAATAAAAAAGGGGGATTTGAATAAAGACTTTCAAAGAAAAAACATTATGCTTAAAACTCATAAGGAGGTGTTGTATGTGTGTGAGTTCTGAAGGAAGTTTGAAGGGCTAGGGTTGACCACACAATCACGGAAACGGCAGCTCCTGGGAGATACAAGGAGTTTCTCCAGTGTCCCAGGAGATCATAGCCCTGACATCATGAGTTCCGAGGAGCTGGCTTTTATTTAGTGAAGATAGTGGGGCTGGGGTCCCTTGGAATCTTTAAGGCCAGGACCTGGGAGGCTGGAGATCAAGCCTAAATGAAATGAAATTTCCTTGAGAAGGAAGAAAGAGTGAGGATACCAAGAAGTAGCTCTGTGTTCCTGTCTTTCTTCATGTGTGTCACTGGCTTCCCATGCATATAGGCTTTGCAGGGCAACCTGAGCATGTGTGCTCGTGTGTTTTGTGTTTTTGTGTATAATTGAGTATGGCTAACTTGAGTGGGCACCCGTAATCACTCAGTATGTCAGTTACACTTGTATTAACTTTAATCCATTTCAGAGTAATGACTCATATAATATTTAATACCTACATATCATTGTGTATTATATATTAAGTAATTATTCAGATATAATAGCTATCTTGTGGTTTTTTATGCAGGTCTGGAGTGCATCATTAAATATACATCTACTTAGCACCTAGTAGAATTTTGACATTGGTTCCCCAGAGTGAGGGCTGTTGTGGTAGTAAAGTCCAAGTGGAAGCTGCCAGAACTGCCTCTGTCTACCAAAATAGTCAACCCAGAGCAATTATCACATTCCTGGAAGGATGGCAGAGATTAGTGCCACCATCAAGGACTTGAAAGATGCAAGGGTGGTGGTGATCCTATCACAGCTCCGTTCATCCCTTATTTGGCTTGTCTGGAAGACGGATGGATCTTAGAGAATGACAGCAGGTTGTCATAAACTTAACTAGGCGGTGACTTCAGTTACAGCTGCGGTGCCAGATGTGTTTTTGTTGCTGGAACAAACCAGCGTGTTTCCTGGCACCTGGTATGCAGTGAATCCCTTCTCCTTCTCTACCTGGTAGTAAAGATGACCGGGAGGGTCTTGGTTCTAGCCGGCAGGGTCCACAGCCTGCCTTCATAGTTACACTTCAGGGGGCTGTCAGCTCCCAGCCTTATGTCATCACTTCGATATCGTTTGTCATTCCACAGGGTGCCAGCGGGTAACCACTCAGATAGAACGTAAAACGACTTTGGGCCAGGTGTGGTAGCTCATGACTATAATCCCAGCACTTTGGGAGGCTGAGGCGGGCAGATCACGTGAGGTCAGGAGTTTTAGACCAGCCTGGCCCACATGGTTAAACCTCATCTCTACTAAAAATACAAAAATTAGCTGGATGTGGTGGTGGGTGCCTGTAATCCCAGCTACTCAGGAGGCTGAGGCAAGAGAATCACTTGAACCCAGGAGGTGGAGGTTGCAGTGAGCCAAGATTACGCCACTGCACTCTGGCCTGGGTGACAGAGTGAGACTTTGTCTCAAAAAAAGAACATAAAAAAACTTTGGATCTTCTTCTGGGGAGAAAGTCAGCATGGTTTTGGTTGTAAGAGGGATAGCAGCATTATATGGCCTGGAAGGCTGGTTGCTATTTACTTGATTTGGAAATTAAGCATATTTAAAAGAGGAGTAGATGTGGACACCAAGTTGACAAGGGGTGATTGTGGTGAATTCCTGTTGTGTCACTTTGGCTTAGTTGGAGCTCTATATGTAACTTGAGCCACAAGACACCATTTGTAGAAGTCTGAGAAGGCAGAGGTGACGCAGCAGCTGCATGCACTGTGGCTCACGCACGTGGTCTGTGATCTGCAGGCTCACCTTGTTGGTGCGGGGCAGCCGTCAGGCCTGTACCTCTTCTGAAACCCGCAGAATCTTTGGCTGCTCCTCCCATCTGCATATGTGGCAAACAATCTGTGTCTTCAGGCAATTGTTGAGGAAATGATAATACAATTTTTGAACAGGCCAGAGTCGGTGCTAATATGTGCCAGGCACAGATCTGAGCCCTTTTGAGTAGTTACTCATTTAATCCTCAACAACCCTGTAAAGTTGCTGATGTTCCCGAAATCTGTCAGACTCAGAAACTGAGGCACAAAGAGGTTAAGTAGTTGCTTAAGGCTCCACAGGTGGAGGAATTGGGACCTGCAGCCAGGCATTTCGGCGTAAAGTCCACAATCTGAAAAAGAACACAGATACTGTTGTCAGCTTGTCAAGAATGACTTCAAGGAGAGACTGCTGAGGGTTCCTCTGTCCCAGGTGTGGACAGAATTTGGCCTCCGTTTGGAGTCTTGTATAGTTCTGCAGTAAGTAAATCTATGGAAGCAACTCATTTGGAATTAGATTCCAAGAAATTTTTTCTCTCTGTTATTTTTATAGTAGTAGCAAGAGAAAAGAATTTAGGACCAAAACTTCTGAGAGTTTTAAATACTGTTTGGTAAGTGCTTATATGTGATTTATGGGAAGATCATACGTCTCAGCCTGGAAGACAACCTTATTCATAAAGAGTGGCCATCTTGCAGCACCTCCAGTCCATCAGTCTGAAGTCTAAGTTAGATGTGTTTGCATAGCAACCAAATTGTGAGAGCATTCAGCTGCTAGGGGACGGCGGCATTGTTGTGATTGTGTAGCCAATGCCGTGGGGTGGGTGGGGGCCTCAGAGCCTTGGCAGAGCAGAGCTGCGTGGCTGACTGCCCCCTCTTTCTTCCACCAGCGCCCAATTATAACTTGTTGCTCACGCACCGGCACGCACCTCTGCCGGCTCAGTCTGTTTGTTCTCCTGTAAAGCCTCTTTTTAAAACAGTGTATGATCCAGGCTGGGCACGGTGGCTGACTGTAATCCCAGCACCTTGAGAGGCAGAGGCAGGTGGATCACCTGAGGTCAGGAGTTCAAGACCAGCCTGGCCAACATGGTGAAACCCCTTCTCTACTGAAAATACAAAAAATTAGCTGGGCTTGGTGATGGGCACCTGTAGTCTCAGCTACATCGGAGGCTGAGGCAGGAGAATTGCTTGAACCCGGGTGGTGGGGGTTGTGGTGACCCAAGACCTTGCCATTGCACTCCAGTCTGGGCAACAAGAGCGAAACTCTATCACAAAAAGTATTGTATGATGCAGATGGAAAACCACGTAAAATAAATGTACAGTCTGATTATTGTAAGGTGATCACCTTTGCATGTTTACCAAGCGGGTTGCAGAGAGCACAGCCAGCCAGCCAGCAGCCCTCCTGCCCCCGCCCCCCGCCGCAGGGGGCAGGGTCTTGCAGTTCATGGTGGTTGCATCTCTGTTCTTCTTGGTTTTCTCATCCAAGTATGAGTCCTTCAACATTTGGCGCGGGATGTCTGGCTTGTCTGTTTTTTTGGCTTGCTTTTGTTTTTTTTTCTCCATGTTTTTATTTTATTTATTTTTATTTATTTATTGAGACAAGGTCTCACTCTGTCACCCAGGCTAGAGTGCAGTGGCATGATCACAGCTTGCCGCTGCCTGGACGTCCCAGGCTCAGGTGATCTTCCACCTCTGCCTCCTGAGGAACTGGAGGTATGGGTGTGCACCACCATGCCTGGTTAGTTTTTGTATTAGCCAATGGTTTCGCCATGTTACCCAGGCTGGTCTCAAACTCCTGGGCTCAAACAATCCACCCGCCTTGGCCTCCCAAAGTGCTGAGATTACAGGTGTAAGCCACTGTGCCTGGCCTTCCCAACTTTAAATTTTGATAAATTTCAAACCTACAGAAAAGTTGAAATAATAGTATGATGAACACTAATATCCCACTTCACCTGATTGACCTGTGGTTAACATTTTGCCAAATTCCTTTGACTCTCAATGTTTGTGTGTATATATGTATCTGTGTATATAATTATACACACATTTGTGTAAGAACCCTGAACGGGATGTAATACGGTACACACAGATGTTTGTGTGATGTATAATTATGTGCATATGTGCCTGTGTGTATACCTATCTGTATTGTCTGTCCTCTTTTTTCTTTGCTGAGCCATTGAACTGTTACTGACCAAATTGCAGGCGTTGTGGCCCTGTACCCTTAAATTCTTCAGCACATTATCTCCTAAGAACAAGGACATTCTCCTTTATAGACAAAACAATTCTCATACTCAAGAAATTTAACATTGACAAAATACTGTTATGAAACATATAGTTTGCATTCAAATTTCCTCAGTGTTTAACGGTATCTTCTAGAGCTTTTATGACGTTCATGTAGGATCCAGTCAGGCATGATCTGTTCCTAGAAAGAGGACACTCAGGATCTCCATCTAGAACAGTTCCGCACATTTTTTTTTCTTTACTGCTATTTGGCATTTTTGAAGGGTTTGGTTTCCTGTTTTTTTAAATACATTTTGCGTTGCGGTGTAATATGCATACATAAAGTGCATGAGTTATAAGTGTACAGCTTGAGGAATGATCACAAAAGGAACATGTCCACTAAACCAGCACCCAGATGTAATAGAACATCCCAGAGTCTCCCTCGTGTCCCTCTCAACACTACCCACTTCCTCCTCCTGAAGGTAACACTGTCCTGACTTCTGGCACCATACATTGCATTTGCCCGTGTTTGAATTTCATACAAATGGAACCTGCAGTATGTATTCTGTTTTTTGTTATTGTTTTTTTGAGACGGGGTTTCGCTTTTATTGCCCAGGCTGGAGTGCAATGGCATGACCTCGACTCACTGCAACCTCAGCCTCCTGAGTTCAAGCGATTCTCCTGCCTCAGCCTCCCAAAGAGCTTGGACTTCAGGCGTCCACCACCACACCTGGCTAATTTTTTGAATTTTTAGTAGAGACGGGGTTTCGACATGTTGGCCAGGCTGGTCTTGAACTCCTGACCTCAGGTGATCCACCCATCTCAGCCTCCCAAAGTGCTGGGATTACAGGCTTGAGCCACCGTGCCTGGTCAGTACGTACTCTTTTGTGGCTACCCCTGTCACTCAGCGTTAGGCTCGTGAGCTTCATTCCTGTGGCCTGTGCTGGGGTTCCTTCATCGTCACTGCTGTTGTGCCTTCTCTGTCATGTCACAATGTATCTATCCATCCTCCTCTTGATGGACAGGTGGCTTGTTTCTGGCCTTTGGCTTTTACAGTAGTCCCTGTGAATATTTATGTGCCATATCCTGGTGCACACTTGCATGCATTTCTTTGGCGGAAATCAGTGTCTAGAAGTGGAATTATTGAGCCATAGAGTGTGAGTGTCTTCAACTTATTTCGGTAATACCAACCTGTTTTACAAATGGCGATACCAATGTATACGCCCACCAGCAGGGTAAGAGAGTTCCAATGGCTCTGCATCCTCACCAGCATGTGTCAGTCTGTTGAATTTCAGCCACTCTGGTGGGTGGCTGTGGTTTCTTCTGGTAATTTTCATTTGTGATTCTGTATTTGATTTGCATTTCCCTGGCTGTCTTTTCATGTGTCTCCTGGCCACTTGGGTTGGCTCTTCAGTGAAGTGCCTGTTGAGCTTTCTTACACATTTTTCTACTGAGTGGTTTTGTTTTGTTTTGTTTTTTTGAGAGAGAGTCTCACTCTGTCGGCCGGGCTGGAGTGCAGTGGCACAAGCTCGGCTTACTGTAATCTCTGTCTCCTGGGTTCAAGCGATTCTCCTGCCTCAGTCTCCCAAGTAGCTGGGATTACAGGTATGCGCCAGCACACCTGGCTAACTGCTGTATTTTTAGTAGAGACAGGGTTTCACCATGTTGGCCAGGCTGGTCTTGAACTCCCGATCTCAGGTGATCCGCCCGCCTCAGCCTCCTAAAGTGCTGGAATTACAGGTTGAGCCCCCCGGGCCTGGCCTCTTAATGATTTTGGGGAGTTCTTTATATTCAGGCTACCAGGCCTTTGTCAGTTACACGTGAGGCAAATACTTTCTTCCACTCTAGTCTTGCCTTGTTACTATGGAATCACCATTTTTGTAGATCAAAATGGTCAAATATTGGCAATTGGCGTATGGTTGAGCCTAGCATAAAATTGATCCACTTTTTCCTTTGTTAGGTGAGGGCTTTTTCATCCTATTTCTCTCCTTCTGAGCTCATGAAACGATAATATTATTTCCTAAGTACTCTACTGTTTAGCTTTTCAGATTTATGTCTATAATCCGCGTCAAATGTGAACTGATATTTTTTGTGTACACTATGAGGTAGGGGTCAACTTTTATTTTAAAAAAAACAGCTAATTGAGTGTTTTTTGTTAAAAACGGTTTTATTAAGTTATCATTTGCACACCATGAAACTCAACTCTGAAAGTATACAGTTTATGTATTTTTAGAAAATTTAGGGTGTCATCTGGTTTTAGAACATTTCTGTCACCCCATGAAGTTTATCATACCCAGTTTCAGGCAATACCTACTCCCAGTCCCAAACCACGAATCTGCTTTTTGTCTCTATAGATTTGCTTTTTCTAGACATTTCATATAATTGAAATTATGCAATATGTGGTCTTTTGTACCTGACTTCTCTCACTTAGCTTATTGTTTTTGAGGTTCTTCTGTCTTGTAGCACGGATCAAGTATTTAGGTCCTTTTTACTGAGTTAAATTCTGTGGTGTGGACATACCAATGATGTGTCCATCCGTAGATCAGCTGCTGGACACATGAATTATTCCCACGTCTTGGCTATAATAAACAAAGCTGCTTTGAACATTGCATGCCGGTCTTAGTTGTTTTAATTTCTCATGCGTAGAGGCTTGGATTGGAATTGCCAGATTGTATGGTAATCTATAATTTTATTCTGCTAATTGTCATCTGTGTGTTGACTTTTTTCTCTTGCTATACAGTTCTAAGGATCATAACACATGTATAGGTTTTGTAGCCACCAGTACAATCAGGGTACAGAACAGTTCCATCACCCCCCAGGTATCTTTCCCTGGTGTTGACCTTTTGATATGGTTTGGCTGTGTCCCCACCCAAATCTCATCTTGAATTGTAGCTCCCACAATTTCCATGTGTTATCGGAGGGGCCCAGTGGGAGGTAATTGAATCATGAGGGCGGGTCATTCCCGTGCTGTTCTTGTGATAGTGAATAAGTCTCATGAGATCTGATGGTGATTTTTTTTTTTTTTTTTTAGGGGGGAGATGGAGTTTCACTCTTGTCACCCAGGCTGGAGTGCAGTGGCACGTTCTTGGCTCATTGCAACCTCCCAGGTTCAGGCAATTCTCCTGCCACAGCCTCCTGAGTAGCTGGATTACAGGTGTACCATGCCTGATTAATTTTTGTATTATTAGTAGAGACAGGGTTCCACCATGTTGGCCAGGCTGCTCTCAGACTCCTGAGCTCAGGTGATCTACCTGCCTCAGCCTCCTAAAGTGGTGGGATTACAAGTGTAAGCCACTGCTCCCAGCCGATCGATGGTTTTATAAAGAGGAGTTTCCTGCACAAGCTCTCTCCCTTCCCCGATGTCATGGAAGATGTGACTTGCTCCTTCTTGCCCTCCGCCATGATTGTGAGGCCTCCCCAGCCATGTGGAACTGCATGTCAATTAAACCTTTTTCTTTTATAATTTCCCAGTCTTGGCTAAAGTCCTTATTAGCAGCATGAGAACAGAACCGTACACCCTTTGTAGGTGTTACCAGTGGAGGTTCTTGATTACAAGTTGTTTGGGTTTTTGGCCAGGTTCTTGGAGTTTTGAACAAAGATTTGGACAAAATGCACAGACAAAGCAATGAGACAATGAAGCAATGGAAGCACAGATTTGTTGAAATGAAAGTACCTTCCACAGAGTGGGAGTGGGCTTGAGCAGAAGCAAGGGGCTGGTTACAGAATTTTCTGGGGCTTAAATACCCTCTAGAGGTTTCCCATTGGTTATTTGGTTATACTCTCTGTAAATGCAGGAGGTGACCAATCAGAGGCTGAAGTTACAAAGCAACACATGAAGACTTGGCCTGGGGCAAGTCTGATTGGTTGCAGGAGGGGACCAATCAGAGATACTTTCCATTTTTCATCTGCCACAAGGTGCAAAGGGAGTAGCCTCTGCTCCTTTTGTTACTTGGGTGTGGTTTTCCTTTTGATTCAGTTCCAGAGAGTCGGGGTGAATCGGCCTTAGGTTCCCTGCCTCCAGGCCCCTGCCGACCCAGCAACCATTGTCTATTCCCTATAGTTTTGCCTTTGCCTTTGGGAGCCTGTCATTAAAATGGAACCACAGAGCAGGTACCCCTTGAAGACTGGTTTCTTGCGCTTAGTGTAGAGCCATTGAGATTCGTCCTGGTGCCGCATGGGTCTCTAGTTCATTCCTTGTGATGCTGAGTAGTGCTCCGTTGTTGGTGGGGAACACACTGTGTTTATCCATTCATTCTTGGCAGGACATTAGGCTGGTCTCCAGGTTTTGGCAATTATGAATAGTGCGGCTACAAACATTTGTGTACAGCATTTTTTGTAAACATAAGGTTTGATTTCTCTAGGGTAAATATTCAGGATTGGGGTTTCCGGGCGTATGGTCAATGTATGATTAGCTTTATAAATGCCAGCTGGAGGTGTTTCCGCAGTGGTTTGATCATTTTGTATTGTCACCAGCAATTAGATGGCAGCTCCTGTAATCCCGTGTCCTCATCGCCACTTAATGTTGCGTTTTTCCTTTGAGTCATACTAATAGGTGTATAGGATACTTCATTGTGGCTTTAACTGGCATTTCCTAAATGGCTAATGACGTTGAGCATTTTTTCATCTGCGTATTTGCCAGCCCGGGGCTTTGGAAGCAACAGCAGAGGAAGCAGCAGGTTTTCATCCTAAACTGAACACGGTTTTTTGGTTTTGTTTTTTAAATTTGTTTATTTTAATTCATTTATTTTTGAGATGGAGTCTCACTCGTTTGCCCAGGCTGGAGTACAGTGGGACGATATCAGCTCACTGCAGCCTCCGCCTCCCAGGTTCCAGCAATTCTCCTGCCTCAGCCACCTGAGTAGCTGAGATTACAGGCACCTGCAACCACACCCGGCTAACTTCTGTATTATTAGTAGAGATGGGGTTTCACCATGTTGGCCAGGCTGGTCTGGAGCTCCTGACCTCAGGTGATCCACCCGCCTTGGCTTCCCAAAGTGCTGGCTTTTCAGGTGTGAGGCACCGCACTCGGCCTCCATTACCCCTTTGTTCCCCCTCAGAGCCCTGTTAGTCCACCTCCCTGGCTGCTGTAAACATTGCAGCTCTGAGGCTGCTTCCCAGGCGTCCCCAACCTGCCATCTTCTCCATGGTGCTAGACAGCGGATCTCTGGCCCTGAGCTCCCTTCTGATCTGATGTGTAGCCATCTTCTTGTCCCTGTCACTGGAGCATGTCACTGGCATCTTCAGCTTGACAGGTCCAGAACTGAGCTCCTGATTTTGCCCCCTAAACTTTTTATCTCTCCTGGTGTCACTCATCTGGGTACACATATCCTCATCCATCCACGTACTGAAGGCAGAAGCTGGGAACCCGGGAAGTGTCCTTGTTATCTTTGCTCACATCTGTCGGTTCCGCTAGACCTTAAATCGTGAACCTGACTTAAGGCCACTCCAGCTTTTGCCTGGACCACAGCAACTGGCCAGGAGTGAGCCCCGGCTTCTACTGACACCTCTGGAGCTATTCTCCACCCACAGCTGTGTGGGCTTTAAGCAGAGTGAGCCAGCATGTGGGATCCAGGATGGGATCCTGGAACATAACTCAGGCGAAAATTGGTGAAACTCAAATCAAGTTCATCGTCTAGTTAATAACATCGTACTGATGTTAATTTCCTGTTCTTGATTACATAGTACAATAAGACATTCACGTTAGGGGAAGAAGTAGAGCGAGGGATATATGAGAATTCCCTGTACGGTATGTGCAACTTTTCTGTATGACTAACATTAGTTTGAATTAAAAAGTTAAAAAAAAATTAGGCCAGGCACAGTGGCTCACGCCTGTAATCCCAGCACTTTGGGAGGCCGAGGTGGGTGGATCAAAGGGTCAGAAGTTTGAGACTAGCCTAGCCGATATGGTGAAACCCATTTCTACTAAAAATACAAAAAAAATAAGCCCAGTGTGGTGGTGGGCACCTGTAGCCCCAGCTGCTCAGGAGGCTGAGGCAGGAGAATCGCTTGAACCTGGGAGGCAGAGGTTGCAGTGAGCCAAGATCATGCCACTTGCACTCCAGCCTGGGCAACAGAGCGAGACTCTATCTCAAAAAAAATAATAAAAAGGTAAAAAAAATTAAACCGCAAAAAAAGAAAGAATTGAATTGTGTCTCTCTTACTTAAAACACTGCAGAGCCCTTCTGTGTGCCTAGCATGTAAGTCAGATGCCTCTTGTCATTTTGAGACAGAGTCTCCAGGCTCGAGTGCAGTGGTGTAATCTTGGCTCACTCCAGCGTCCACCTCCTGGGTTCAAGTGATTCTCGTGCCTCAGCCTCCCGAATAGCTGGGATTACAGGCATGTACCCCACTGGCTAATTTTTGTATTTTTAGTAGACATGGGGTTTCATCATGTTAGCCAGGCTGGTCTCAAACTCCTGACCTCAAGTGATCTTCCTGCCTCAGCCTCCCAAAGTGCTAGGATTACAGGCATGAATCCCTGCACCCAGCCAGGCAGACACCTCTTATAATGGCTCCCAGGGCCTGGCCCACTTCCCCAGCCTCGTCTCATGCCACACTTTCTCTTCTCACACTGCCTCAGGGACAGTTGCCACCTTTCAGCCAGGTGAGTGCGCTGGGACCATCCTCTCCATGCTGATCCCTGCATCCCACGTGCCTTCCCCAGACCTTCACCACCACGACTGGCTCCATCTCACTGTGACGTCTCCACTTCAGTCTCATTTCTTCAGCGAGGACTTCCCTGATTCTCTATCCATCCTGAGTGCTGGCTATTCTCTATTGCAGGAAGCTTTTGCTTTCTTCTTGGCTCTTAATTGCAGCTGGTGACTCGGGTCCTGCTTGTGGATTCTCACTGCTGCTGGTTCCTACTGCTGAGTCAGATGATGGACGTCATGCTCACAGTTTTATCACCAGCATCTAGCCTGGCGTGCAGCGGGTACTCCCATAGAACCCATAAACAGACAACTTCTTGTTTCTTACTGTGTGAAGAAAGTTGATCTGTGTAATTCAGTCTCCAGAGAAATGACTGCGCTTTCAGTACTTTGTTCTGCCCTTCCTGGATCTCCGGTGCCGTTTGCAGATAGACCGCTGTTGCAGGGATGTGATTCGATACTTGACATTTCTGCATGTCCATGGTACTGGGCCTTCCCCCAGGTACCACGGTACCAAGATGAGTAAGACTGAGTCAATGTAAGGTGTTAGGAGGATTTAGAATAGGTGTAATCTCATTCTTAATAGATTTCAGGAGCTTATGATGTGTTGAAAGAATGAATAGGATAAAAGTTATTCAGAAATTTTCCCCGTTTAATTTTTATTTATTTGTTTATATTTTAGAGACAGGGTCTCACTCGGACACCCAGGCTGGAGTGCAGTGGTGCAGTCACAGCTCACTGCGGCTTTGAATTCCTGGGCTTAAGCAGTCTCCCTGCCTCAGCCTCCCAAACTGCTGGGATTACAGATGTGAGCCACTGAATCTGGCCTATTTTCTCCTTTAAAAAAATATTACTGATCTACACATCTTCACAGATATACACACATGTATATATAAATATGTATCTTATACATACATGTATATAATAGACATACACATGTAGGATTGTGGCATATTTAGTCTTTTTTTTTTTTTTTTGAGACAGAGTCTCACTCCCAGGCTGCAGTGGCGTGGCACAGTCTGGGCTCACTGCAACCTCTGCCTCCTGGGTTCAAGCTGTTATCCCACCTCAGCCTCTTGAGTAGCTGGGATTACAGTGTGCGCCACCATGCCCAGCTAATTTTTGTGTTTTTAGTAGAGACGGGATTTCATCATGTTGGCCAGGCTGGTCTTGAACTCCTGGCCTCAAGTGATCCGCCCACCTCTGCCTCCCAAAGTACTGGAATTACAAGTGTGAGCCACCACGCCTGGCCGTGTTTAGTCTTTGACCTGTCCTCAAGCCACTTCTCTCGGGGCAAGGAGAAGGATGGAAAGGGGATGGGGCCTGGTGGCCACCTTTGAAGCGTAGAGGCTCCGGTGCCACTCTGCCCTTAGGCTGGGCACAAAGGTGACTGAGGGAAGGCTTGTCAGCTACTGGAAGTGTCTTTTATGCTCTCAGTGATTAAAACTTATATTGTCCATGAATTTAATTTTGTTTCAGGTTGGAGAAGAGGACATTAGAAATTAAGTATGTCACAAAAAAGGTAAGGAATCGCCGGTCTGATAGGGTTGAGGTCAAGTGTCTTGCCATCGAGTTTCAGAAGGCGTTATTATGGATCCTAGAAGGAATTTCACGTGTTTCAAAGACTCTAGCAGAAGTGTTCTGGTGAAGAGTCTGAAGGAGTCTGGCGCTGGGACCCGCCACTTCAGCCTGGAGCTGCCCCCGTTAGGCACTGTGGAAACTCAGAATGGATGTCAGCGATAAGGGAATTTCTGGGATATCATGGGGAAACCAATATTGTCACCTGTGTTTGTATCAGGAAGGCTTAGTATACAGATGAGTCAGCTATAGGGGGTGGTCTCCCAGGCTGCTGGTGGAGCAGTGGGCTGGAGTTTGGCCTCTGATGCTCTCCTATCCTTGAGCTGGGACGGAGCTCATGTTTCTACACTGTGTTCACGCAGCCTTGGTGCTGGTGGATGGTCAAGGGTAGGTTGGCAGGGGGGTAGGCGCCCTCCCAAGGCAGTAGGGTCCTGGAGGGAGCTGGTAGAAAGTGGAGATTGGCCAAAGTGACCTGAGTGAGATTCCACCTGGTTCACAAATTTGCCTGAGGCTAAGGCTTCAGTGCAAGGGACAGTAGAGTAATACCTCTCCTGAAACACCTGTGGCCAGCATGGCCTCGTCGGTCTCTGCCAGATCCGATTAGCACTGTGGCCTGGAGCCTAGTTCAACATTCAACCCCATGCAGTCAGAGAGCACCCATGACACGCCCATTGTGCCGTGGTGTGTTTAATACATGTGTTGCTTTTAATAGGTGTGAAAGATCAGAGAGCTTGGGGGTGTGTTTTACCAACTGTTTTTTAGACTCACATAGTAAAAATTGAAGTATATAAAAAGCAGAAAATGTGGCATATCTTCTAAATATTCACATTTAAAACATTTTTTACAAATAATATATGTCAAGCAAGGTCAAGCTAATGTATATATAGGCTCTAAATTAGAGTTGTGAACCAATATTTCATCCCACTTACAGGGTTTTTTTTTTTTATAATATTCAAATGTTTCCAAGCTGTTTTGTTTCCTTATTTTAAAAATTATCTACTATTTTGTTTGATAGGGTAACTGTTTCTATTCCACTTTCTTTTCTTTTTCTTTTTTTTTTTTTTTGGAGACAGAGTCTTGCTCTGTCACCCAGGCTGGAGTGCAGTGACACAGTCTCACTGCAACCTCCACCTCCTAGTTTCAAGTGATTCTCCTGCCTCAGCCTCCCGAGCAGCTGGGATTACAGACACGTGCCACCATGCCTGGCTGATTTTTTGTATATTTTTTAGTAGAGATGGGGTTTCACCTTGTTGACCCGGCTGGTCCCAAACTCCTGACAGCTTTACTCATTTTTATGACTGAATAATATTCCACTGTATGGATAGACCACATTCTGATTGGCTATTGCTGCTATTAGTGTACAGGGCACTCTCCCTCTTGTATTTGCATCTAAATGTCATCTATAATAAATAACAGTGAATAGTTATTGGTTTCATATTTAGTTTTCCTTTTATCCCACCCATTTTCTTTTAGTAGTTCTTACCACTTCACCTTCATTTAATAAAGGTAAAAAAGAGCTTTCTGTGTCCACTTCATTCCTTTCACCAATAAGGATGGATGTAGATCTTCACTGCTTAATACATAGCTGCCAGACGTGTGACTGTTTAAAATTTAAATTATGGCCAGGCGGGGTGGCTCACGCCTGTAATCCTAGCACTTTGGGAGGCCGAGGTGGGTGGATCACCTGAGGTTAGGAGTTCAAGACCAGCCTGGCCATCAAGGTGAAACCCCATCTTAAAAAAAATAAATAAATAAAAATATAAAATAAAATTTAAATTATAATTGAAATTATTTAAAAATGAGTTCCTTGTTCATGCTAGCTACATTTCGAGTGGTCAGTAGCCACACATGGCTGGAAGCCACTGAATGGACAGCTACAGGATGTGTCTATCATCACAGGAATAGGAAGCATTTTTTTTTTGGAGATGGAGTCTCGCTCAGTTGCCCAGGCAGGAGAGCAGTGGCTCTATCTTGGGTCACTGCAACCTCCACCTCCCAGGTTCAAGCGATTATCGTGCCTCAGCCTTCTGAGTAGCTGGGATGACAAGTGCCTGCCACCATGCCCGGTTAATTTTTGTATTTTTAGTGGTGACAGGATTTCAGCATGTTGGCCAGACTGGTCTCAAACTCTTGACCTCCAGTCAATCATCCACCTTGGCCACCCACAGTGCTGGGATTATAGGTGTAAGCCACCATGCCTGGCATATCTCTCTTCTTCTCTAAGTACCCAGCTGTCTCGTTTGAGGCCAATACCTCTTCTAGTCTGGAACCCTCCTTCCTGGGCTTTCTGCCCACTTCCATTTCTCCTTTGACAACAGTGGTTTTTCCAGGGTCCGTGCAGAGCTCAGTTTTCTGCCATAAGACAGGGGAGCTTGTGAAGACTCCTCATCCCTTTTGGAAGTGAGGGCTGCTGAATGAAGCTCCAGGTCACCGTTTTATAAGTCAGCTCTCCATGTGTTGATGGCCCGGGACCCAGCCTTTGTCCCCTCCTCTGGTGCTTGGGCACTCACTACTCACTGCCTTAGTTTTGCTTGTAGTTTTGATTGTGTGTTGAGTCCACAACTTCAATGGGATTTTAGTGAGACATACCTGACAGTGACACAGTGTGCAGCAGGAGAGCAAATTACCCAGCCTGGGACATCCCTGGGTGCGGAGTGGCCCTGCTCTCAGCTTCTCATGGAATGTGCAGAAACACCTTAAGGTTATTAAAAAATTCCTGAGTCTGGGTGTGGTGGCTCATGCCTGTAATTGCAGCAGTTTGGGAGGCTGAGGCCAGAGGATCACTTCGGGCCGGGAGTTCAAGCCCAGCCTGGGCAACATAATGAGACTCAATCTCTACAAAAAGTTTAAAAAAAAAAAAAAAAAAGGCAGGTGTAGTGGTGCACATCTGTAGTCCCGGCTACTCGAGAGGTTAAGGTGGGAGGATCACTTGAGTCCAAGAGGTCGAGGCTGCAGTGTTCCGTGATTGCGCTACTGCACTCCAGCCTGAGTGACAGAGCAAGAGCCTGTCTCTTAAAAAAACAAAACGAAACATACACGCACACAAATACAACTGTGATTCTTCCAAAAAGGTCAGAAAAAGAAAGTCCGAAATACGTAGTCCATAGTATTTCAGCCACTAGTAGTGCCGAAATGAAATGGATTCAAAACAAGTACAGCAAAAAGAATTTAAAGAAAAAAATAAAAAATAAATTGGAGACAGCAGAGGTGTCTCGGGAGAAAATGGAGGTTTTGGGTTTCTCTGTCAGATGACTCAAGCGAGTCTGCATGTGCTCTGTAAACAAGAAAACACAGTCTGGGAAAGTGTCAGCCTCTGCCCCAGCCAGTGTGCAAAATACTCTTCAAAAGAGCGAAAACTTGAAAACAAGTTGAAAACCGGGTGATCTGACAAGTGTGGAAATTCACAGCAAGCGTGTGCCTGTGCTGCAAATATGATCTGGGAGAGAGCCAGGAGCCTGGATCAACATTTCCAGGAAGCAGCAGGTGGTGAAGGCAGTGGCATGACTGTTCCACGGAAGGTTAGTCACGAATGTTCAGCATTGGTCAGGCGTGGTGGCTCACGCCTGTAATCCCAGCACTTTCAGAGGCTGAGGCGGGCAGATCACTTGAGGTCAGGAGTTCGAGACCAGCCTGGCCAACATGGTGAAACCCCGTCTCTACTTAAAACACAAAAATTAGCCAGGTGGGGCGCGTGCCTGTAATCGAAGCTACTCGGGAGGCTGAGGCAGGAGAATCGCTTGAACCCGGGAGGCAGAGGTTGCAGTGACCCAAGATTTTGCCACTGACTCCAGCCTGGGCAACATAGCGAGACTCAATCTCAAAAAAAAAAAAAAAAAAAAAAAACGGAATTTTCAGCATCTTGTTTTTTCTTTGCATGATACAAGGTTTACAGGAGAGCTGGCTCCGCAGCCTCAGTGCCTTTCCTCCAGCTCAGGATGCCCACGGGAGGTGTCAGGGCAGGTAAAACCACCTGTGGGTCAGAAGATAATGCCTTTGCAAGTAAATGTCCTCCTGGATGAAAAGGTCCATCTGCATTCCAGGCAAGGACAGTGGCCCCTGCTGCATTTTTGTGGCCAGGTGTCCGGCGTGCGGGTATGGCCAGGCTCACCGTGCCGTGCGGGCCACACCTGCTGCAGAAGAAGTGTGCTGTTGCTGGAAGAAGACAGCGTGAGTGTCGGCCCTGCGTTTTTCAGTCTGGACTACAATAGTGAAAGCTGCAGATTGGATGTTTCTTGGAGCTATTTCATGACGGTCAAATTTTCTTTTGTTTTGGGATTTATTTAATCTCTCCCAGACTTCTGAACTCTTGCCATGTTGAATTTTTAGTTCTTCAAGGTTAATGGCCTTATTCCTCACTTACGTGTTTTTCTGCCCTAGCTCTACCACATTATCTATTTCTTTTTTTTTTTATTATTTTTTTATTTTTTGAGAAGGAGTTTTACTCTGCCACTCAGGCTGGAGTGCAGTGGCGCAAGCTCGGCTCACTGCAACCTCTGCCTCCCAGGTTCAAGTGATCCGCCCACCTTGGCCTCCCAAAGTGCTGGGATTACGGGTGTGAGCCACTGCACCTGGCCCACATTATCTATTTCTAAGCCTTTAATATTTTTCATTTACCTGCTACTGCTCACTCTACCTTGTACTCTTATGGAGGGTGTATTTCTTCCCAGCTTTATTTCTTCTCTAAGTCTCAGAATTATTGCATCTTGTTGATGTTCACATTGCTTTATTTAGTTTATTTTATTACATTATTGTTATTATATTTGAGACAGGGTCTCACCCTGTCACCTCGGCTGTCACAGTGGCGCAGTCATAGCTCACTGCAGCCTCCATGTCCTGCGCTCAAGCAGTCCTCCCGCCTCAGCCTCCCAAGTAGCTGAGACCACAGAAATGTACCACCACACCCAGTCTCCTTTCCTTTTTTAGAAAACAGCTTTATTGAGGAATAATTCACATAGGGTGCAATTCAGCCTTCTCAAGCGTACAATTCGGTGGTCCCAAGTAGCTGAGACCACAGAAATGTACCACCACACCTAGCTTCCTTTTCTTTTTCAAAAAACAGCTCAAATGAGGAATAATTCACATACGATGCAGTTCCCCCCTCTCAAGGGTACAATTCTGTGGTTTTTAGTATATTCACAGTGTTGTGCAACCGTCACCACAACCTTACTTTCCATTTTCATCACCCTAAAAAGTAACCCTGAGCCCACTCAGCAGTCACAGCCTCTCTCTCCTAAACGCTTGGCAGCCGCTCACCTGCGTTCTGTGCCTCCAGATCTCTCTATGCTAGCCATCGCGTATAAACGGGATCACATAGGGGCTGGCTTCTTTCACTAAACATCAGACAGCTTACTTTTCATTTTCAATGTATTCCCTTTTTTGGTTTTCAAGTATCTAGTGACTACCTAGTCTCAGATTTTAAATTTAGTTTTTCATTTCTCTCCTTTCTAGAATCTAGTTTTCATCATCTACACTCCGTAGTTGAATCAGCACCTCTTAGAAACCTTCAGTTGAGCTGTTACCTCTCTAGGGACAAGAGTGTGGTCTGGGACCCCCTGTCCCTGGTGCAGATGTGACCTGACCCCCTCCCTCCCATCTGTGGCATCTGGTGCATTCGGTGCTGTCACTTCCCAAGTGAAAACTCATCTGTGGTGGTCCGTGTCGGTTCTGGTGTCTTTCCCCAGCTCTCTTGTTTCATAGCCTCTTCCCATTATTTAAACTATGCTCTACTACGGCTTTCTTAGTTATCACAGAACCTTCATTTTCATTTTCTTGTCACAGCTCATTGTTGAAGTGCGGTTTGTCACTTATGAACATCCCGTAGACACTTGGACTCGACTTCGTGTGACTCTCACTTCCTGTGTGTCCAGATCGTAACTCACTCACTGTCCTCACATTCGCGGCCACTCTCACCACAAGCACTGTCTTTCCCTTTTGCATGTCCCTGTTGACACGAATTAACTCATTTAATCCTCACAACACCCCTATGTGTGCTGCGACCAACATATCACAACATTTTCATCTTCTTTTTCTTTTTTTTTTTTTTTTTTTGAGATAGGGTCTCAGTCTGGAGTGCAGTGGTGCAATCTCGACTATCTGTTACCTCTGCCTCCTGGGTTCAAGAGATTCTTCTGCCTCCCCATCCTGAGTAGCTGGGACTAGAGGTGCGTGCCACCACACCTGGCTAAGTCTTGTATTTTTAGTAGAGACAGGGTTTTGCCATGTTGGCCAGGCTGGTCTTGAAATCCTGACCTCAAGTGATCTGCCCACCTCATCCTCTCAAAGTCCTGGGATTACACGCGTCAGCCACCACGCCTGTCCAGCATTTCTGTTATCTAGACAAGGGAACTAAGGTCTAGTATTGATGTGAAAGTCACCTAGGTTGCTTTTTTCTTTTTTTTCTTTTTCTTTTTTCTTGCTTAGCCATGCATGAGCAAGCTTTTTTTCTTTTTTAACCTATTTATTTCTTTAAACCCTTAGCCCAGATCCTAACCTTCAGTAAGTACTCGATAAACATTTAGTTTGCTGGGCGAGTGAATGAGCGAATGAGTGGCTGAGATAGTGCCTGGTAGGCTGTTGATAGATGTGCCGATGTTGTCTCTCAGAGACTTGTTCCTGCGGTCTTTGTGAAGGCTCATGAGAATAAACCACAATCCAAGAGGTTTCTTAGAGGTGGGAGGTGAGGGTCTCTGAAGTTTGTGACTCTTGGACTCTCCCTGTGTTAGCCTTCGGGAATGTAGCATTTAGCAGTGGGGCATTTATTAACATGGAATATGCAAGGTAAGAAGCCAGAATGGGAATGTGGTCACTCAGGAGGGTGCCTATCATTCCGATTTGGCTGTGATCGCATCTGTGTAACCATTACTGGGAGAGAGAGGGAAGCTGGGTATAGGAAGTATCTGTTTAAAACCAGGGGTGGGGAAGGGGGAGGGAGAGAGAGAAAGTATATGTGCATACACTCTAAAATTTTGTTTTCTGACCAGGTGTGGTAGCTCATGCCTGTAATCCCAGCACTTTGGGAGACAGAGGCGGGCAGATCACTTGAGGTCAGGAGTTCACGACCAGCCTGGCCAACACGGCAGAACTCCATCTCTACCAAAAATATAAAAATTAGTCACGCATGGTAGTGCACAACTGTAATCCCAGCTACTCAGAAGACTGAGGCAGGAGAATCGCTTGACCCCGGGGAGGCAGAGGTTGCAGTAAGCCGAGATCACTCCACTGCACTTCAGCCTGGGTGACAGAGCGAGACTCTGTCTCAATAAAACAAAAAATAATTTTTTTTTTTGTTAGGCAGAAGATCAAGTTAAACAGGCAAGGTGCCCAGCCTTTGTTTCTTTAACTTTTTTCCATAAATCTGTCTTGTATTTTATGATTTGACTTCTTTTTTTTTTTTTTTTTAAGGAGTCTCACTCTGTTGCCTGGGCTGAAGTGCAATGGAGCAATCTTGGCTCACTGCAGCCTCTGCCTCCTGGGTTCAAACAGTTCTCCTGGCTCAGCCTCCTGAGTGTGGGATTATAGGCATGCACCACCACGCTCAGCTAATTTTTGTATTTTTAGTAGAGATGGAGTTTCGCCATGTTGGGCAGGCTGGTCTCGAACTCCTGAGCTCAAGTCATCCTCCCGTCTCGGCCTCCCAAAGTGGTCTCCCAAAGTGCTAGGATTACAGGCGTGAGCCACTGCACCCAGCCTGGTACTTTATTTTTTAAGAGGTTAAGTTTCATCAGCAGCCATTTGTAGTAGGAACTTGTGATTTATCATCAAATACTAGGACAACCAGAACAAATCAGTCCTTGTGATTATTTATTGTATGTATGAGTTGGAAGGACTTACATTACTCTATAGCATTTTAACATTAACAGGTGAAAGATACTCTGTTTTGTACCAAAACTTTTGCTCTTCTTACGCAGAAGGAATAGATAATTATAAAATATATCTATAACTCTATAGGATTTGGTTATTTGGTAGATTAACAGCATTTTTAATCTTTATTTTTCTTATTGGCCGATTACAGTTTAGTTTAAAATAATTATCATGCTGCTTGGTCTTTTCAGAACTAGTCGTGAGAAAGAATGTGATGCAAAATGAAAAGATGTTTTTGGAATGTTTCTGAACCAGCCCAAGCTGATTGCCTTTCTTATGTTTATTGTTTTAAGTCATAAGTGACGTAAGCTTCTAGGCGTTTGTTATGCTATGTGGCTGGCTCCCAACGTCATGTCTTAAAACATTCTTTCCTTCCTGATTATTCTTCTCTTTCTTGTTTTTCTTTTTTTCTTTTTTTTTTTTTTGAGGCAGGGTCTCACTCTGTTGCCCCGGTTGGAGTGCAGTGATGCAATCAAGGCTCACTATAGCCTCGACCTCCCAGGCTCAAGTGATCCTCCCACCTTAGCCTCTTAGGTAGCTGGAACCACAGGTGCCACCACACCCAGCTAATTTTTTAATTTGTTATAGAGATGGGATCTCACTATGTTGCTCAGGCTGGTCTCGAACTCCTAAGCTTAAGTGATCCTCCTGCCTCGGCCTCCAAAAGTGCTGAGGTCACAGATGTGACTCCTGTGCCCAGCTCTCCTCTTTCTGTTGAGTTGGCGGTCAGCTCCTTGATTCTTGGTAGCTGAGGATGTCTCAATCCAAGGCAAGGCTCCCATAGAAAGAGACCAGGACAAACGAGGCCAGAATCGTCTTCCTTTTCCAAAATGGGCTTTGTCAGTCACTCTTCCTATACTTGGTTCACCAAAACAGATGGCCATTATGTGCAAGGCACAGTTTTAGTTCTGAAAGAAGTAACACTTGCCGGGTGTTTCGGCTTATGCCTGCAATCCCAGCACTTTGTGAGGCCAAGGTGGGCAGATCACAAGGTCAGGAGATTGAGACCAACTGGCCAACATGGCAAAACCCCATCTCTACTAAAACACAAAACATTGGCTGGGCATGGTGGCATATACCTGTAGTCACAGCTACTGGGGAGGCTGAGTTGGGAGAATCGCTTGAACCCAGGAGGCGGAGGTTGCAGTGAGCTGAGATTGTGCCACTGAAATCCAGCTTGGTGACAGAGCAAGACTCTGTCTCAAAAAAAAAAAAAAAGGGGGGGAAGTAACACTGTACTTAAGAATACTTAAGAAGGTTCCTGTTGAAGGAACAGAAAGAAAAAAAAATAAAAATACAAAATGAGAATACTTAAGAAGGTTGACTGTGTTAACTCCACGCACAAAGCCATAGACAAATTCCTCTGTCAGACGGGGACCCGTTAGGAGATGCCCACCCCTCTCTGTAGCCTTTGTAAAATTAAGCTGATAAAAGGCATCTCTGTTTTTTAGGTTTAAAATCAATGGATAACCAGGAAAGAATATGAGAAATCATATTAACTATTCTCCTGTTTACACTATACTTAAATCATTTAGCTGCCTTTTTTTTTTTTTTTCATCTGCTGCTGCAAAAGAGCCATTCTGATGAACTTGGACCCCAGGGTCCATGTGTGTGGTTATTCATTAAATCCTATCGCCTGCACATTCTCCTGACTTAAGACTTTGGCTGGGCTTGAACTCAGTAGCCTGCCCTGACGTAGTTCTCAGGCGTTTCTCATCAGGCAGCTGAGCTCTGCCTTAGCTGTCGTGCTGATATCCCTCTGGCTTTGGCAGAAGGTTTCGCTTGAAATTTAGCTTTCCATATTGAAACATAAATAAAAAGATATTTTGTTTCCCGATTTTGCTCGTTGTGGATGCAGAGGTGTGTTTGACCTTTGTAACACTAGTAGGATCGTGTTATCACTACAGGTTGGTCACTCAGCGCTTCCTACAGAAAAACTCAAGTCAGAAACAAATCAGGAGCAATTATTGATTTAACAGTTTTGCAAATGGTTTTGTGCACAGGAGGTGCATGTAAAAGGTTCCGGTGATACAAAGGTCAAACACCACGTCGATAATCACAGCTGCTGTCGAGTGCTTGCTGCGTGCTAGGGAGCTGTAGAGGCTGTGTGTGTTGATCATTTAAGCCTCACATCCGAGCTGTGGGGTAAGCCCTGCTCCTGTCCTCCTTAGAGAGGAGGAAACTGAGAGGCAGAGAGATGAAGCAGCTCAGTTAGCTGCCAGGCCCCCTCTAGCAGCCAGGCCCTCACCCATCACACTTGATTGACGGTATGGGAGCTTTGCCTCTCGCCACCAGTTTTGGGGGCATAGGTTTCCCATTTCCACAGTTGTTTCCTGACTCCCGTGCCTCCCAGCTTCCCACCTGCTGTGGCTGGCATTTCCACCGGCTCCCTGTCTTGTCCTATGCCTCGTGCCTCCCATATGGTTCCTCCTCCTGCTCCCGACCACCTCCACCCCATCGTGGCCCCAGGATGGAGGCTTCCCAGGATGGCCCACACAGCATCCTGCACAGGTGCTGTCATTCCCTGCACACATTCTCTGTTCCAGCCACACTGAGCTCAAAGCCGTCCTTTAGCTATTCCTGCTGCAGGCCCCCTCCAGAGAGGGTCTTTCATGACCTGTTCTGGGCACCTTCCTGCCTGGTCAGCCACCCCCAGCCCTGGCCCTGTTTGCTGTTGCGGGGCTCACCTCACCCCGTCGTTGAGTTCTCCATGTGGAGAGCGCTGATCCGGGGCCATCTGTCTCCATCTGCTTGTGCAGCAGTAACAGAACAGCACAGGCTGGGGAATCTATGCAGCACGGGAATTGATGTCCTCCTACTTCTGGAGGCTGGGAAGTGCAAGATCAGGCACCAGCAGGTCCAGGTGTCTGGGGAGAGCTGCATCTTCTGGAAGGGAGAAGAAAACAGGAGGGCAAGCGAGAGAACCCCCTGAGGCAAGCCCCTGTATGCAGGTGCCTGAACCCATAGCCGGGGAGGAGCCCTCCTGGCTCTGTCCCCTCCTAAACCCCTGCTTCCTTAAGACTCTGAACTTTAGAGGGGACACATTCACGCCACAGCCCTTTCCTTCCCGAGGCTTCTCAAGGTGTCCCCTCCTGTGCTTTCTGGAGCACCCACCCTTCTTCGTCCTGGGACTTGGCACGCCTGATTGCAGTCACACCTGCTCGTCCTCCCAGCCCCTCTTCAGGTGACCGGCTCCACACGGGTCATGATCCCGGCTGACACAGTCACATGTCGTCCCTGCACCCATCAGTGTGTAGTAAACAGGAAGTGCTTAATAAATGTTTGATGAATTAAGAGTGACTCGGTAACCCCAGTTCACAAAAGCAACGGCAGACCTTGGAGATGTGCCTGAGGCACGTGCCGGACTTGGGGCCAGAGGCAGCCACTGCTGCTCAGCACTCACTGCTGGGGTGCTCCCTGCTCCGTGCTCCCTGCGGACTGCCGTGCTGAGCGCTGTGAACGTGCTGGCTGTCCCATCGTGCTGCAGCTCTGTAGGCCTCCCTGCTCTGCCTCTCGCTGCTTCAGTTGCCACACACTTCCAGGAGAGACTGTCTTTACTTTCTCTTGCAGTTCTGGAGCCACAGAGGGAGCAGGTGAACAGTTACCTGCAGAGGGACCCTTCCTGGCTTTGAGAGGCAGCCCAGTTCGTGCTCCCAGGGCAGCCGTTGTATACGGGGAGCCGTAGCCTTAGGCAGGGGCCCCCTGAGTCACCAGCACCTTGCAGGGCCAGGCACAGACATAATGGAAAACCTCACCCTTTAGTCACAGCTTTTCCTACCTCCAAGCCAAAAAAATGTCCTCACTCTCACAGTGCGTGAGGACTGTGGTCTCCAGAGTGGCCCTCCACGGTCATGCTGGTTCACAGTGGCTTCTGTCACCACCCTGCCACCCAGCGACTTGTGGGCCACGCTCAGGAGTCGTGGGAAGGAGAGCCTTAGAGCCGCCCCCTGGACAGGCCGTCTTGCGGGAGTACTTCTTCATGAAGGTGGGAATAAGCCCCACCAGCTCAGACTCCCAGCAGGGCAGAGGTGGCATTTTCCTCTCTTTAGTCTACATAGGTTGCATTGTTTAACTCTGGCAAAGTGAAATGACAGAGTCAGTCCAGCGTCACCTGGGACAGATCTGAGAAATTAGCACAAAGCTGCCATCACACCTACATCGTATTCCAGTTCATGTTTCCATTTCAGTGTACACACGTTACAACCATGATTGATCCTTGTACGTAAATTGGGATGCAGGTTTTTGTTGGCAAAGAAAATGCACAAAAGTGCTTCCATTGGACCAGTGTGGTGGCTCACACCTGTAATCCCAGCACTTTGGGAGGCCAAGGTGGGCGGATCACTTAAGCCCGGGAGTTGGAGACCAGCCTGGCCAATACCGTGAGACCCTATCTCTTTAAAAAAAAAAAAAAAAAAAAACATAGCTGGGCATAGTGATGCATGTCTGTAGTCCTAGCTGCTCAGGAGGCTGTGGCTATAGGAGCCGAGGAGGTGGAGGCTATAGTGGGTCATTATTGCACCACTGCCCTCCAGCCTGGGCAACAGGGCAAGACCCTACCTCTAAAGAGGAAAAAAACCATGAAGAGTCTCTTGAGGCCAGTTGGCATCTAAAAATAATCTAAGTGTTTAGATTCTCAGCTGTGCTTTGGCTCCGCTTTAAGATGTCTTTAGGTGTTTCCAGGACTCTTGCCAAATTCTCAGAACAGTTGACTTAAAAAGATAAGCCATGTAGTATTTTTATAAGGAGAGAGGGAGGTGAGGTAGTAAGATGGTGCCGTACTTATAAAATGATTAAGCATTACTGATAAAGTGGTCACTAAGTGTCTGATGAATTAATTTTAAAGCACTGACTAAATGCATACCCCGTGTACAAAGCCACAGTCCATCAGTGTTGTAGACATGTTGCGTCTCGGTGGAATCTTTCCGTGCTACACCCTTTACAACCTGAAGCTGGAGCTTAAACCCTTTAAGAAGGGATCCTGCGACCAGGCGCAGTGGCTCATACATGTAATCCCAGGACTTTGGGAGACAGAGATGGGCAGATCACTTAAGGTCAGGTATTCTAGACCAACCTGGCCAACATGGAGAAACCCTGTCTCTACTAAAAATACAAAAATTAGCCGGGCGCAGTGGTGGGCACCTGTAATCCCAGCTACTCAGGAGCCTAAGTCAGGAGAATCGCTTGAATCCAGGATGTGGAAGCTGCAGTGAACCGAGATTGCATCATTGCACCCTAGCCTGGGCAACAGAGTGAGACTCCATCTCAATTTAAAAAAAAAAAGAAGAAGAAGAAGAAGGGACCCTGCTTTGTTCATGATTTTATTCTCAGCATGTGGCATACACCAGGCCTGAAATAACTGTTATTTAAATGTTAAATTACATTGTCCCTCCCGATACATTTGCCATCTGGTTAAATTCTAGTGAGAACAAAGGATGGATTTCTCTAAATAAAGTTTGCTTCTTTTTCAAAAATTCCTTGGGCTCTTCCTGGAAAAGCTGCTCCTTTACCATCTTCCCAGCAGATTCCTGGGGCCAGAGCCACCCGCCTGTTCACAGCTCCTTCCACGGGCGGTGTGGGTCCGGGTGTTCGTTCAGCGTCGGAGGAGAATTGTAAAGATAGAAGTCAAGTGCCCTTTTGACCAACTTTTTTTTTTTTCCCTAAATGGGGGATTTTGTGAGAGAATAAAAGGCATGTGGACCTCAGCTTAACAAAAGCTGGATGTTCCTGGGGTGAATGTTTGGATCCAACAGGAAATAGATGCTCAGCAGATGTGAGTCAGGGGAGGTTCATTGTCTGTTGCTCTGCAGTACCGGGTAGTTTTGCAATCTCTGTCACAGGTAAGATGGTCAGTACCGAAGGCTGCCGTGACGTCCAGACTGCCCATTACGAAGGTACTCGCTGGACTGGTGTTTCAGATGGAAATAAACCCAATCAGTGTCTAGGGCCAACCAATCTGCTTTGCTGCCTTTGCAGAGAGGTCAGGGGACCCTTCTGTGGAGGAACTTTTTAATGCTTACTTTAACCCTGAAGGTCAAACATGAAACATGCAGTCATGACTCCCAAGAAAACGTAATGGGAGTAACTGGTGTGTCTCGGGGGCCAACGGTCTCCCTGAGGGTGCACCTCTCCAGAAAGATCGTGGAAGTCCGTCCTAAATGATGACCTATTCACATTTTCACTTTACTCTCAACTTTCCAGGAGTGAGTCCTCCCCAGAGAGCAAGATGGAGCTGCGTTTCAACTGACGGTGCTTTCAATCTGTGCTGACTGTAACTTTTATCCATCATAGGTTTGAAGACATACCTGATATCGGGTCAGAGAGCCAAGGAGTCTCGCTGCAGCTGTGCAGAGGCCTTGCTTTCTGGCTTTGAGGTCATTGGCGGCTCACAGGTGTCCTCAGGCTCTAGGGGACAGGGGACAGCGTCATCAGGGAATGTCAGTGACTTGGCGCAGACTGTCAAAACCTTTGATAACCTTAAGGTTAGTTTTTTTTGGTTTTTTCCTACTTCTAAAACTTTCTATTAATTCTGCAGTAGAGCACGTGACATAATAAACAGCCTCCAGGTCTGAGGTGCACAACTTGGAATGCTCTTCGATTTGGTTTTCACGATTTTAAAATGTAGTCTAAAGTTAATAGCCTTTCGCATTTTTAATATCCTGGCTTTTTGACGTGTTACACGCCTCCATTTCCTTTCCGTTGCATGAGGATGCTTCTCACTTGAGTTATAAGTTATTTTCTCTTCCTGGGACTTGTAGTATTTTTGAGGATTTCTGGAAGCTAGTGATAAATGACAGTAAAAGGTGGCTCTCCTTGGCACCTTGGGTGGAGAGCTAGTTGATAGTCTGATTTCAGAGACCACTTTCTCAAATACTTCCACGTCTCTTGAAATCCACTGTTTAATGATTATTTAAAATGATGTTGGTGTGGGTGAATCTTCGGACACAGCTCACTGAGAGTACAGGCTGCCAAGAACATTGTAGTATTTCATTATTGGAACCGAGATCCCCTGGTAGCCGCCTAGAAGTGCCCGTTTCTGGACTGACCTTCTGTCATCATAAACTACCAAGGAATTGACGCGGTCGACCTTGGGTGTATGAAATCATTTCAGTTTATGAGCTGTTCCTCCTCTTTCACGTCTGATTTAGTTCCCCCACTGGTTACTTCTGTTTATTTTTATAGTTTAAATATCTACCGTCTCCATTCTTAAAATGAGAAGGAGAATAAAAACAGTTCTGCGCTGCTTTATGTTCTCAGATGACACAGTGGGGTGTCGGTGAAGATGGTGGCCAGTGGTTACGGCATCACCCGGTACATCTCTGCCTCTCCACATTCATTCACAGGCTTCTATTGGCATTTACGATACCAAACTGCTGTTGATATTTACGATGAACCGTCTTCATGATGTGGCAGTCAGCTGGGGTATCCAGATTATTTACTGGGTCAGAATACACGTGTAATTATCGTTGACACTGCTCATGTATCATGTTCATTTGTTAGTGTAATGCAGGGCTTCTCACCTTGGCACCATTGGCATTTTGGACCAGGTGGTCCTGTGCTGTGGGGCTGTCCTGTGCACTGTCACATGGCTGACAGCATCCCTAGCCTCCACCTGCCAGATACCAGATACCCACCCATATCCTGCTCCCCAACCGTGCCAACCAAAAATGTCTCCAGACATGGCCCATGTCCACTGGGGGTGCAGAATCACTGGGACAGTGGTGTTGGACTCTCTCTTTCCCAAACTCTTGGAACATGTGTAAAGCTCATGTATCTGAGATTCCCTGGGTACCTGCAAACTTTAGAGACGGCTGCCTTGCCTGGGCTGATGTTTGGCAGGAGTCAGAAAATGGGGCCCTGGGCTCCTAGACAGCGGACCCAGACTGGGAGGGGCTGGCATGGGGAGGAATTGAGAATGATTTTGCTTTTTGGGGAAAAATTGTTTCTTCCAGCCTGCAAACTGAGCTGTATTTAAGTAGTGAAAGGCAGCCCAAGCCAAAAATCAGTAATTTGTTGTGTTTGCCATTTGAGCGTCCATGTATGTGTGTTTCTGGTAAGGGATGTGGTCGCAGGTATCACGGGTTTAGTGACCACAGTTTTAGCGATGGCAATTCTATGCTGCATTGTATTCTAGTCATACATGTTTGTTTTGATCGGAATAAGCAAAAACCATTTAGCATATCTTCTTAGCATGTGGAGATTTTCCAAATAATCATTGAAAGTTTCTGAGAATCTTGTAATCTATCAAGTTGACAGAAGGCCAGGCACAGTGGCTCACACCTGTAATCCTGGTGCTTTGGGTGGCCAAGGTAGGAGGAACGCCTGAGGCTAGGATTTCGAGACCAGCCTGGAGAACATAGCAAGACATCATCTCTACAAAAAAAATTTTTTTAATTACCCGGGCTTGGTGGCGTGTGCGTGTGGTCCCAGCTACTTGGGAGGCTGAGGCACAAGGATCACTTGAGCCCAGGAATTTAAGGTGCAGCAAGCTATGATTGTGCCACTGCACTCCAGCGTAGACCACAGAGTGAGACCTTGCCCTTTCTAAAAGAAAATAAATAAATAAACATGGGGGCCGGGGGCGCTCAGTGGTGAAGTAAATTTGGGAAACTCTGGGTTGTACGACACACAAAGGGTTTCTTTACTGCAGTGCTTCTCAGACCCTTCACTAGGCTAGTAGGCAATAGCTAGACCTTCAGAGGAGGGTGCAGCATATACGGCATTCTCAGGCCTCTTTGAGCACAATTGTTTCTTTCAAGCTGCACCTTGCAGGGCTAATGTGGGTCACACCTTTTGGGGGAATGCTCATGTAGGCAAAGCAGTTTCATGCCAAGGACCAAGAGATGAGAGAAAAGTGTTCAGTAAACAATCCCTGAATGGGCATGCAAAGGTTTTCACATGTGTCCCGTTCCAGCTGCCGCTCACTTGCAATACGCACGGCTTCGCTTTCCCTCTGAACTCCTGTCTGCATTCACCGTTGAGCTCCGCTACGGTTTCCTGTGCCTCCTCAGCCAATAAGGCTGTTCCGTCCTCTCCACATTCTCAGTCCCTTCGGTGTGTCCCACTTGGCTGTAACATACACCACCTTAAATCTTTGTTTCCTACACGCCTTCCTGTGAGCTCTTTCAAATCAGAGACTGCGTGTTAAATAACTCAACTATTTCCCAAGCGTCGACCGTGGTGCCTGGCATGTAGTAATTACAGTTTCTCTTTGGCTGAAGTTTTTAATTCTTTAATTAAACATGCAGAGCGATGCAGCTCGGCAGAGCCAGGCAAAGGACGGAACTCAGAAGCCCAAGCAGAACTGTATAGAACCAGGGCAGCGTCCACGAAGGGCTTATTTCCCACCCTTGTCATGTGTGTCCTATGTGAACTTAAGTCATCTCCCAGGTCATAGCTGGAAAATTCTTATCTGTTGTAACATAGCCTGTGTATTGTAACGACCTACCAGGAAATGATAGTAACGTGAAAGGCCAGGGCTTTGCCCCTGAAGTCATAGCTCATAGGGAACCCTCTCTATACCCAAGTGTTGGCTTTTTTGTTTTTTGTGGTTTTTTTTTTTGAGACCAAGTCTTGCTCTGTCGCCCAGGCTGGAGTGCAATGGCTTGATCTTGGTTCAGTGCAACCTCTGCCTCCTAGGTTCAAGCAATTCTTTTGCCTCAGCCTTTCGAGTAGCTGAGATTACAGGTGTGTGCTACCATGCCCGGCTAATTTTGTATTTTTAGTAGAGATGGGGTTTCTCCATGTTGGTCAGGCTGGTCTTGAACTCTTGACCTCGGGTGATCCACCTGCCTGGGCCTCCCAAAGTGCTGAGATTACAGCCCTGAGCCACCACGCCAGGCTTTTTTTTTTTTTTTTTTAAGAGATGGAGTCTTGCTTAGTTGCCCAGGCTAAAGTACCAGTGGCATGATCTTGACTCACTGCAGTCTCAAATTCCCAGGCTGAAGCAACCCTCCCAAGTCAACATTCTGAGTAGCTTGGACCACAGGCACGGGCTACCATGCCTAGCTAATTAAAAAAAAATTTTTTTGTAGAGATGGGGTCTTGCTATATTGTTCAGGCTAGTTGCAAACTCCTGGGCTCATGCATTCCTCCTGCTTTGGCCTCTTAAAATGCTGGGATTACAGACATGAGCCTTTGTGCCTGCCCTTGGCTTCCTGAAGTGACCAGCAGTGAGAGGTCCTCATCTGAAGGGCCCTGACATTGCATAATGGGGGGACAGATACTGCCCAAGTGAAGGAAAGAGGAGTCAAGAAGGAAGCCAAGGAGTGAGCCAGAGTGGTTCCTGCAGATGCTAGGCCTGAGAAGAAGCCCACTGACACTTAGGCACGCACGCATTCAGTCCACACAGAGCAGGGACAGTGACCACAGATGGAGTCGTGGAGGACTGGGAGGGGCCAAGAGACGGTCCCGGCTTGCCTGCAAGAAGTCACTGGCTCGCTGGGAAGGTCCCACCTTCTCCGTGGTTCTGGTTCAAGGGAGATTCTCACAATGACTGTGGCTGACCATTGCTGTTCGGTTGGATGCCCTCGGCCATGCCAAGTCACTCATGTCACAGGATTATGGGCACCTCGGCCTGTTGAACATGATGTCAGCGTTCCAGCAAGCATTTGCTTTCCATTTTCTTGTGAATCCTGTGGGTGATGGGCAGATCTAGATGCCATATGTCAATAAGAACATCTTTTCCAACATCTTTGTGAAGAAAAAGAAAACCCAACTGGGCGCAGTGGCTCACGCCTGTTATCCCAGCACTTTGGGAGGCTGAGGCGGGTGGATCATCTGAGGTAGGGAGTTCGAGACCGGCCTGACCGACACGGAGAAACCCTGTCTCTAGTAAAAATACAAAATATCAGCCAGATGTGGTGGCAGGTGCCTGTAATCCCAGCTACTCGGGAGGCTGAGGCAGGAGGAGCCCTTGAATCTAGGAGGCAGAGATTGCAGTGAGCCGGGATCATGCCACTGCACTTCAGCCTGGGCAATAGAGTGAGAGTCCATCTAAAAAAAAAAAAAAGAGAGAGAGAAAGAAAAGAAAACCCAAAATTGAATGACTTTCATCACATTAGTTCTGATCAGTGAACCATTCGAGCTGTGAAAGCATCTTAGTTCATCTCTGAAAGGCCTCCCTGGGACGCGCACCTGCTTGGCTGGTCTTCCTCAGTTTACCTTCATCTAGTAGTCAGAACCCGGGGCCGCACGGCCACTGGGCGTTTCCACATGGACCAGTCAGTAAAGAAGCTAATACTGATTTACCCACACAGGGATGATTCAGAGGGGACCTGTCCTGCTTTCAAAAGGTTTCTCCTTCCCCTTTGAGGCCATTCATCTCAGGAACCATCCTTTTCTGACAGTGAATTTTGAAAACAACCCTAAATAAATGATCACGTTTTTTATCTACTTGTTTTCTGTGTGGGAAGTCATTATGAATAGGCTTGGTCGGCCCAATTTGAGGAAGTAAGGGCATTTTTGTTTATTATAGAAATTGAAAAAATGATTTTATATTTTATAGATACGTATATAAATATATACAGCTTAGAAATTAAATAGGTATTTATGATAAACGGTAGTCTGAATTGATAGTGGTGATGCTTGAACAACCCTGTGAATATGCTGAAAACCCTGGAGTTTTATACTGTAAATGGGTGCATTGTATGCTATGTGAATTACATCTTAATAAAGCTGTTACAAAACTAAAGGGTGCTCTCAGCCTGGCTCACACCTATAATCCCAGCGCTTTGGAAGGCCAAGGCAGGCTGATCACTTGAGGTCAGGGGTTTAAGACCAACCTCGCCAACGTGGTGAAACTCTGGCTCTACTAAAAATACAAAAATTAGGCCAGGTACGGTGGCTCACGCCTGTAATCTCAGCACTTTGGGAGGCGTAGGTGGGCAGATCATTTAAGATCAGAGGTTCGAGACCAGCCTGGCCAACATGATGAAACTCCATCTCTACTAAAAATACAAAAATTAGCCAGGTGTGGTGGCACATGCCTGTTGTACCAGCTACTTGGGAGGCTGAGGCAGGAGAATTGCTTTACTTGGAGGCAGAGGTTGCAGTGAGCCCAGATCACGTCACTGCACTCTAGCCTGGGCAACAGAGTGAAACTCCGTCTCAAAAAAACAAAGACAACTTGATAAAAAAAAAAAACCATCTCTACAAAAACTATAAAAATTACCCAAGCATATTGGTATGCTCCTGTAGTCCCAGCTACCTGGGAGGCTGAGGCGGGAGGATCGCTTGAGCCTGAGAGGCAGAAGCTACAGTGCGCCAAGGTCGCACCGTTGCACTGTAGCCTGGGCACTAGGATGAGATCCCATCTCAAAAAAGAAAGGTAGGGGGCGGGGGGTAAGGAACTTGACAGCAGGCAGACGCCACGTTTACCAAATGATCCAGGTGAGCCTCACTGCTGGCAAGACACATGGCCATCCTGTACCCCTGTGTGGTGTGCTGAGAACGGCACATCATCTCTGTGGCGTTCTTCTCACAGACCCCAAACCTCAGTCTCCTCTGAGAAAGCCCCAGGCAGGTCCAGATCCGGACATTTGACAAAATGCCTGGCCAGGACTTCAAACGCAGCAGACAGGAGAGACAGGGAAACACAGAGGAACCCTCATAGGCGAGGGGCAAGCAGGAGGCGTGAGGGCTAAATGCAATGCGGGACCTACAGGAGACCCCAAACAGCAAAGGGATGTTGGGGAAACCGGGGACATCAGAATAGAGCCTGCAGCTTAGTTAACGGTGCTGTGCCAGTGTGAGTTGCTTTGGTTTTTGTAACTGTCCTGTGGGTATGAATGGAGAAAGATACATACAGACTCCTTGAACTGTCTTTCCCACTCTGTTAAGTCTAAAATTATTTCAAAATAAGAAATGATATATATGTCTAGAGAGAGAGATGAAAATGTATGTGCAGAATCATTGAACTGGCATTGCCAGCAAGTGCAATATTGCACTTCCACGAAATTTCCCCAAATGCCAAATATTTTCTTATTTTGACTTCATGGTGGAATATTTCCACAGCCTGGTAACAGTCTTCCTGCCTGAGAGTCTGCTAAGTATATTTTCACCTCTTCTTGACTCGGGTCGTCATCACCAGCCTGGTTGTGGAGCCCAGTGGTCATTTAGGCCTGAGGGACTGAGGGAGAGGTCCCAGGGGTTCTTCGACTCGACCCCGTGCGGCTCTGAGATTGCGTGTGTGCGTTTTACATGTGTGTGTTCATGAGTTGCCTTGTCTCCAGCGTTCTCAGGCCATCTGCTATCTATTCTCTTCTTACTGCTTCAGGGATGCCTTTCTTTTTCTATGATAATTACTGCTTCTCTTTTCTTCTAATATTCTATTTTTCTGTAATGTTTTGTTAGCAGAAATAGTTTATTTTGATGTACTTTAGCCTGCACCTCACCCATCAGCTTAAACAGCAATGCCCAGGCCTGCCAGGAACGTAGAGTCAGCCCGATGACTCTGCTGCACTGATGGGCTGTCCCCGTTCACCTGGAGATGGTCGGGGTCAGCAGCTCTGTTGCCTGGGCTCACCGCCCCTCTACTCGGGTCCGACCGTGTGGCTCTGGGCCAGTGCCTGCTCTTTCTCAGCGTCCTCATCTGTAAAACGGATCCGATGATAGTACCTGCATCGCGGGTGCTTACGAACGCTAAATAGATACAAAGAGTTTCGAAGAACACCTCGGGAAATAGTATTTGTGGCTACTGGGGTTGCAATGTCATGACTATTCCTGTTTGCCATGTTCAGCATCATTTTGAGTTTGGGAGCAAAGGATGCCTCTAATAACACGACATCTTGCAAAACAATCCTGTTGAGAAGACAAAGCAGGCAAAGCCGGGTTCCTCTGCTGGTGTTTCCTCCTCATTTCTGAGAAAAGAGGTTTCCCTCCCTTGACAGTTTTGAAAAGGGACAGCTGTTGGCTTAGAAATGATTTATCTTGTGATGAGAAATAACCTTGAAGAAAAAACGATTTTAGAGCTCTGCGCCATATATTTTGACCGGAATGTAGGGTGCGCGTCCTGAAACGTGTTAAAAACAAATGCAAATGTGCCCAAGTGTGTTAGAGGAATAGCTACACTCTTCCCTCCAAAGCCCATGTCCGCATGGGGGAAGGAGCAGCGATAATCTGGGAAAATACAGAGTTTGCTCTTGGGCGTTCTCCAAGGAATCTCAGGTTACCCAGGCAACAGCCAGCAAACTCCTTGGCCCGCCACGTGTGCTGCTGGGAGGACCTTGGAAGTCTTAAGACTTCCCTTGGTGCCCGAAGGCCCAGGGTGCTGCTTGGAAGAACAAGGAGGACAGCCATAGCCGCTCAGGTCGCTCTAGGGGAACGAGGCCCAGGAGAGCGAGGTGGCAGGATTATTCCTGGGTCTTCCCTGTGCCAGGAAAGGGGGCCAGAGCAACATGAGGGAGGTCAGGAGTGTTGAGGGCCCTGGAGTCCACTGTTGTCTGCAGACTGATCACTGCTGCCTCGCAGTATGCAAAGGTCGAGATCATAGAGTTGAGACGGCAACGTTGCATGGATAGGGGCCCGACTGTCGTTCACGGGCAGAACCTTGGCACATAGACATTCCTGAGTCACAGCAGCTGCTGTCATTATGGCACTGCTTTTTCTCCAAAGTGCCTGCCCGTGTCGCTCCCTGTGAGCCAGCTGCTAGAGTTGTCTCCCAAGGCAGTGAAGTGCTTCCATGTCTGGAGCTTCCTGGAGTCAGAAATGCTCTTCCCAGGGAGGGCTTCTCAGCAGGGGTGGAAGTGCCTGCAGCTGTGCAGGGGAGACGATGTTTAGCCGGCTGGGAAACATTTCATGGAGGCATCCGTGCTTGGCAAGAAGCGGTTTGTGAAATGTCTTAATCCAGATTAAAATTAAGCTGGCGAATCGCTCAAGGAAAATTGTCATTGGGGGTTGAGGGGAGGGAAACAAACCCACCCACCGTTGCATGGTGGGACCCTCCTGGTACAGAAGGGCCTCTAACGACAGCTCAAAAGGGGATGTTGACATATGAGAATCTCTCCATAGGGTAGATGGATTTCTGTCCCTCTGTTTTCTTTTTTAAAGAGACAGGGTCTTGCTCTCTGGTCCAGTCTGCAGTGCAGTGGCATGACCATAGCTCACTGCAGCCTCTACCTCCTGGGCTCAAGCAATCCTCCTACCTCAGCCTCTGGAGGAGCTGGTACTACAGGCACACACCACTATGCTGAGCTCATTTTTAAATTTTTTAAAAATTTTTCGTAGAGATGGGATCTTGCTACATTGCCCAGGTTAGCCTCAAACTCCTGGCCTCAAGCAAGCCACCATGCCCAGCTCTAAGGTTTCTTTTGTTTCATTTGTTTTAAAGTTTTTATCTAGAAAATTTATCCCCCAAAAGGAAAGTAGCTGAGGAAGAAACAGAACAGAAATCCACTTTTTTTTTTTTTTTTTTGAAACAGAGTCTCATTCTGTCACCCAGGCTAGAGTGCAGTGGCATGATCTCAGCTCACTGCAACCTCTGCCTCCTGGATTCAAGCAATTCTCCTGCTTCAGCCTCCCGAGTAGCTGGGATTACAGGTGCATGCCACCACACCCGGGTAATTTTTGTATTTTTAGTAGAGATGGGGTTTCACCCTGTTGACCAGGCTGGTCTTGAACTCTTCACCTCATGATCTGCCTGCCTTGGCCTCCCAAAGTGCTGGGATTACGAGCGTGAGCCACTGTGCCCGACCAAAGTCCACATGTTCAAAGTGCAGTAAACTGATGGCTGTTGGGTCCGGGTGACACAGGCCCGTGGGGCCACACTGCTCAGTGGGGCCTCGAGTTTGCAGGTGGCTCTCCCGCTGCCTCCCATGCCCCCACTTCCTGGACAAACCTGCTTGGAATGGAATAGGGAGTGAGCACTGTCCCGGCCCTCAGGACCCCACCGTGGGTGTCTACAGCTGGCCGTGTGACCCAGACAGCCCCTTACTTCCTCAGGTGCAGCCTCCTTTGCCATTTGTGGGCAGCTCTGCAGGACCTCTCTTCTGTATCAGAACTTAACCACCACAGGGTGCAGGCCTCAGCGTCTGTTCCAGGGGATTGTAAGCAAAGCACTGAGTTCCCCACCTGTGGAGACCACTGCCCCAGGCACCCCAGAGATCAGCCTCATCCCAGTGGGCACTGCCAGGCTCCACCAGCCTTCCAGCCCTCCTAGGGAAGCCCTTGCAGAGGGTATGGAGTCTCCACTGTCCTCAATGTACCCGCTGGTACCAAGTTGGTTGGCTGTAAATGCATAGAACATCTTATAAAGCTGGGAAAGCCCGTGTGCCTTGGGGGGCACTGAAGAAGCAGGAGGCCTCGTCTTAAAGCACAGCAGGGTTGGCAGGGCCCGGTGGCTCGCACCTGTAATCCCAGCACTTTGGGAGGTCGAGGCAGGCAGATCACTTGAGGCCAGGAGTTCGAGACCAGCCTGGCCAACATGATGAAACCCTGTCTCTACCGAAAGTACAAAAATTAGCTGTTGTGGTAGTGGGTGCCTGTAATCCCAGCTACTCAGAAAGATGAGGCAGCAGAATCACTTGAACCCCAGAGGTAAAGGTTGCAGTGACCTGAGATCACACCACTTGCTGCACTCCAGCCTGGGCCATAGAGTGACATTCCATCTTAAAAACAAAAGAGAGAAAGAAAAGCACAGCAGATGAACTTGAGGCAAGAAAAATACCTGAAACAGACTGATGCCAGGAGATTCCTGTGATGAAATGGCTATGGAAGAATAGACACCAAGGGCTATTGTGTCTGTAATCAAGGACATTAAATTATCAGATGAACTATTTAATGACCAGACAGAATAGTGAACAAAAGTTTTCATATTCAGTACCAGCATTTACTCAGCACTCACTGGCACTTCAGGCTTCGTGCTGAGCCAAGTGCGGCAAACTTCCACACCTCCAGCTCTCTTTCCTGGTCTACCAGTTGGTCCCTGAAATGGCTGGTATGCCCCCTCAAGCACCAAGCCCCCCACCTTAGCCACACCAGAGAGTTGCCTCAGGGATCTTTTTTTTTTTTTTTCTTTGAGAGGGAGTCTTGTTTTGTCACCCAGGCTGGAGTGCAGTAGCTCTAGGCTCACTTCAAACTCCGCCTCCTGGGTTCAAGCGATTCTCCTGCCTCAGTCTCCCGAGTAGCTGGGATTACAGGTGCCTGCCACCACGCCTGGCTAATTGTATTTTAGTAGAGATGGGGTTTCATTATGTAGGTCAAGCTGGTCTCAAACTCCTGACCTCAAATGATCTGCCCACCTCAGCCTCCCAAAGTGCTGGGATTACGGGCACCACCGTGCCCGGCCCCCTCAGGGATCTTTTAGGCCTGGGTATCAAGCATGTCTGCTTTATTCTTCTCTTGGTATTAGATTTTTTTTTCATTTAATAAGATCAGTGGTCTCATTGGCTGTGTGTGTATGTGTGTGTGTGTGTGTGTACGTGTGTGTGTGTACCACACTGGAGCACAGTGGTGCAGTCACAGCTCACTACAGCCTTGACCTCCTGGGCTCAAGCAATCCTCCTGCCTCAGCCTCTCGAGTAGCTAGGACCACAGGCACAAGCCACCACGCTCAGCTAATTTGTTTTATTTTTGGTAGAGACAAGATCTCCCTGCGTTGCCCAGGCTGGTCTTGAACTCCTGGCCTCAAGCGATCCTTCCGCCTCAGCCTCTGAAAATGCTGGGATTACAGGTGTGACCCACTGCACCTGACCAGCAAAATGTTTTGAAGTTTAACTCTGTCAGTCAATACCAAGAGATGCTTTAAAATAATCTCACTGTATGTTACTGACAACTAGAACATTTTACCTCTGTTGATAATGTCAGTTTTTAAAGAGCTATAAGCAAATGTTATCTGGGTGCCCTTATTTGCTCAGATATGCTAGTTAATGATTTCACTAGCTATGGTGGCATGTATATTTTCATTTTTTGAATGCATACAAATGTTCAAATTTAGCTTGTATGTTCCATTAGATTCAACCTATAGAACTTCTCAAACTGTTCAACCCTGTAGAATCTTTATCTCTTTTACTCAATACAGTATAGGCCTGCAGTTTAACTTAAAAGATAACGGGCCATGTCTTTGCCCTTAGGTAATGACACTGATTTTAAATTTCCAAAATAATATTTGGCCTCCCATAATTTATTTCATAACTGTTTTACAGTTCTTACTGTAAGAAAATTGCTTTTGAGTCCTAAAAAAAAAAAAAAATCTTTCCTTCTACATTGATAATGAAACACTCTACAAAAAATAAAAGGAAAAAAAATTGTAAAAATCATTCTCGCCACGGTTTGTCTTCACTGGAAGCTGTTAGTTGCTTTCTTAGACAGTTCCTAGGTTACTGGGCCACATTAATAATAATGATAACTTTATTAAGGGTATACTGTATGCCAGGAACTGTGCTAGGCTATATGTATATATACTTATTTCATTTAATTAATCATTTTTTTAAGACAGGGTCTTTCTCTCTTGCCCCGGGCTGGCATGCAGTGGCGCCGTCAAAGCTCGCTACAGCCTTGACCTCCCAGCATCAAGCAATCCTCCCACCTCAGCCCCGCAAGTAGCTGGGACTACAGGCACACACCACCATGCCAGGCTAATTTTTTTACTTTTTGTAGAGGTAGGGTTTTGCCGTGTTGCCCAGGCTGGTCTCAAATTCCTGGACTCAAGTCATCCTCCCACGCCAGCCTCCCAAAGTGCTGGGATTACAGATGTGAGCCACCACGCCCAGCCCATTTCATTTAATTCTTAACAACATATCTTCACTCTTTTTTATAGATGAGGGAACTGGGGTAAAGTGATTTGAACAGTCTCCAAGCTAGTAAGTAATTGACTAGCATTTGAATCCTAATATGTGAAAAATAAAGGCTTTGCTCTTTCTAGTATACCTGTATTGAATCTTGCCTTCTCTGTTCTATGTCAGTTAATTCCCATAAACTTTTAAGTACTCCTACATCTGGAAATCGTGTACCTCTGATTATTCAGCCCATCTTATGAGACTAGCTCACCATCACGCAGAGCTTAACCTTGGATTTGTCTGCTGGCATAGTTGGTGGCCAATTTATTTACTTAATAACAGGTCTGTGGAGATATAATTCACATACTATAAAGTTATCTTTTTCGCCAGGCGCCGTGGCTCATCCCTGTAATCCCAGTACTTTGGGAGGCCGAAACGGGTGGATCACCTGAGGTTGGAAGTTTAAGACCAGCCTGGCCAACATGGTGAAACCCTGCCTCTACTAAAAATACAAAAAAATTAGCCAGGCGTGGTGGCAGGTGCCTGCAGTCCCAGCTACTCGGGAGGTTGAAACAGGAGAATGGCTTGAACCCAGGAAGTGGAGGTTGCAGTGAGCCAAGATCATGCCACTGCATTCCAACCTGGGTGACAAGAGAGAAACTCAGTCTCAAAAAAAACTTAAAAATCAATCTTTTAAAAGTGTACCTTTCAGTGGTTTTTAGTATATTTAGCAAGGTTGTACAACCATCACAGTGATCAATTTTAAAACATTTTTATCATCCCAAAGTGAAACCCCATCTTAGTTCATTCCAGCTGCTATAATGAAATACCACAAACCAGGTGGCTTTTAAACAACAGAAATGTATTTCTCACAGTTCTGGAGGCCGGGAAGTCCAAGATCAAGGTCCCAAAAGGTTCAGTGTCTGGCAAGGACCCATTCCTGTCTCATAGATGGTGCCTTCTCCCAGGGTGGAAAAGATGAGGGATTCCTCTGGGGTCTCTTGTGTGAAGGCACTAATCCCGTTTTGAAGGCTTGTCCCACATGACCTAATTACCTCCCAAGGTTTTGCCCCCCAATGCCATCACCTTGGGCGCTAGGATTTCAGCATCTGACTTTTGGGGGACACACACATTAGGACCGTAGCATACCCCACATCCCTTGGCAGTCAGTCCCCATTCCTCCTCCCTGTCCCTGCTGGCAGCCATGAATCTGCCTTCCCCACTAAGGATTCACCTTTTCTGAATATTTCATGTGGACGGGATCATGTCATATCTGTGCCATGTCTGGCTTCCCTCCCTGAGCATAATGTTTTTGAGGTTCTCCCCTGCTGTGGTGGCTGTCGGTGCTTCAGTCTTTTTCACAGCTGAGTAATATTCCATTGTTCGAATAGACCACAGTTTGTCGATCCATTGTTCAGTCAATGAACATTCGCAGTTCCATTTTTGGGTCATGCTGCCACATGCATTCATGCACAGGTTTTTGTGCGTTTCCATGATCACTTTGCCAGCTGGCTTTCAGCTCATCCCGAGTGGCTCCGTACGCCTTCCCCCGCTCATCACCGTGCCGCATGACGGCAGACTGCAGCAGCAGCAGCGGACCGGCCTGAATGGAGGATGGCAGTCTCGGTTTCTGGGTGTGTTCCCACAGTCTGTGTTTTTCTTCTAGACCTGCCCTTCATGCGGAATCACATTTGCTCCCAAATTTGAAGCCGGCGCCGAGGGAGGAGCACCTCAAAACGGCTGCCAAGACGAGCATAGAAACAGCACCAAGGTAACAAGCTCATGGCTGTTGTTCCTGTCAGTTCCTCTCCTGGCGCATCCACCCAAGGTGACATTCCTGTCTTGTCAACTTCTTAGTTCTGAGAGTAACTCCTCGTGGGTAACACCACTCCCCACCCACGGGTCCTCTGGGCGTTGAAGAGAGCGGCAGGGAGCGCGGGGTGGGTCAGCAGGAACCCACGTGGAGTGCAGCGCTCAGCGGCTGAGCTGGGCGGGACTCCTTTAAAGGCCAATAAGAGTTTAAAATGCGGGTATTCGAGTGTTTGCAGGGATTTGTGGTGCTGGAAGCTGGACTCAACTTATAGTAGATTATAGGCAGAGACAAGAGGTGGTCTTCACTGCAAGAAAGGCTCAGTGAAGAGAGGGTGGGAGTTAGGGCAGGTGGCACAAAGGCTGCCAGGAAAACCAGACTTGGACACCAGGGCCAGTACTGAGCCCACCTGTGAGAGCCTGCCAGGAGGGCTCGTGCAGGCAACGTCCTTGGGGCGCAGGCTCTGTTGTCCTCCGTCCCCTCTCCATCTGCCAAAGGACTGCGGGTGCAGGTCAACCCATGTCTTCCCACAGCCGTGGTGGACACCCATGACATGTGCCCGTTTCCATCCGCCTTCCCTGGGCCATGCCCTGACAGCCCTGGGCCCTCATCACACTTCCCCCAGCCCCCCGACCCGTGTACCCTGCCCCCAGAATCCTGGTTCTGGTTCCTCACTTTCCTCCCTTGCCCTCCGCCTCCTCACTGACTCTTCCCACATCTCACTTTCCCGGTGGCCTGAACACCCAGCATTGCCGCTGGGCACTATTGGGTGACAGGGAGGAGCAGACAGGCCAGCAAGGCTGGGATTAGAGCAGGTCTGCAGGCACAGGGGGTTGGGGGGCCCCTCGCAGGTCAGAAGGTCCCGCACCCAGTGCAGCGGGGCCCCACATGGCAGAGGTCGGGGCGGGGTAGGCACGTGTGCCCAGTGCCACTTCACTTCCCGTGTTTGCGTCCTCTTTGTCTCGAGGCAGGCTTCTGGAGGATCTAATCCCAAAACTCAGAATGGGCTCCTGAGCCCTCCCCAGGAGGAGAAGCTCACCAACAGTCAGACCTCTCTGTGTGAGATCTTGCAGGAGAAAGGAAGGTGGGCAGGGGTGAGCCTGGACCAGTCAGCTCTCCTTCCACTGAGATTCAAGAACATCCGGGAGAAAACAGACGCCCACTTTGTGGACGTCATCAAGGAAGACAGGTAAGATTGGGGCTGTCTGGGAAGAAGCAAAGGTTACAGGCAGTAGCCTCTCTGCCTTTTTCTTTTTTTCTTTTTTTTTTTTTGAGACAGTCTCACTCTGTCGCCCAGGCTGGACTGCAGTGGTGTGATGTCGGCTTACTGCAGCCTCCACCTCCCAGGATCAAGTGATTGTCCTGCCTTAGCTTCCCAAGTAGCTGGGATTACAGCTGCACAATACCATGCCCAGCTAATTTCTGTATGTTTAGTAGAGATGGGTTTCACTCTTTTGGCCAGGCTAGTCTTGAATTCCTGACCTCGGGTGATCCACCTGCCTCGACCTCCCAGAGTGCTGGGATTACAGGTGTGAGCCACTGCGCTTAAAAAAAAAAAAGTCTTGCTCTGTTGCTCAGGATGGAGTACTGTAGTTTGATCTCGGCTCACTGCAACCTCCGTCTCCTGGGTTCAAGTGATTCTCCTGCCTGAGCCTCCCAAGTAGCCCAGACTACAGGTGCACACCACCGTGCCCAGCTAATTTTTGTATTAGAAGAGAAGAGGTTTTTTTGTATTAGTAGAGAAGAGGTTTCACCGTGTTGGCCAGGCTGCTCTCGAACTCCTAGCCTCAGGTGATGTGCCTGCTTCGGCCTCCCAAAGTGCCAGGATTACAGGCGTGAGCACCGTGCCCGGCCTATTGTTAACATTTATAAACAATACAGATGCCATTCTTCTATCAGATATTCCTAAAGTTGGATTGGTTGGATTCAGGCTCTCCCTCTGGCCAGGCAGAGACTGCAGAAGGGATGCCATGTCTTTCTCAGGGTGTCCCCTCCAGGGACAGGCCATGCCTGCCTGTTCCTCATTAGTGATACTAATTTTGATTAATTAGGTAAGGTGGTGCTAGGTTCTCTCATCTAGGTTTATTATCTTCCCCTTATGACTAATAAGCCATCTGTGGGAAGATACTTTAAGATCTTGTAAATATTTCATTCCCCATCAGAATTCCCTAGATTTAACATTCATTGATGATTCTTGCCTCAAACGGTCTTCACGATCATGCTTCAAAGGGTTATTTTCAGCCGGGCACAGTGGCTCATGCTTGTAATCCCAGCGCTTTGGGAGGCCGAGGCGGGTAGATCACCTGAGGTCAGTAGTTCAAGACCAGCCTGGCCAACATAGTGAAACCCCGTCTCTACTAAACATACAAAAATGTTGGGCGTGGTGGCTCACGCCTGTAATCCCAGCACTTTGGGAGGCCGAGGCGGGCAGATCATGAGTTCAGGAGATCTAGACCATCCTGGCTAACATGGTGAAACCCTGTTTCTACTAAAAATACAAAAACTTAGCCAGTCATGGTGGCACATGCCTGTAGTCACAGCTCCTTGGGAGGCTGAGGCAGGAGAATCACTTGATCCCAGGAGACTGAGGGTGCAGTGAGTCGAGACTGTGCCATTGCACTCCAGCCTGGGTGACAGAGCGAGGCTCTGTCTCAAAAAAAAACAAATACAAAAACTTAGCCGGGCATGGTGGCACGCGTCTGTAGTCACAGCTACTTGGGAGGATGAGGCAGAATTGATTTGATTGAATTGATTGAACCCGGGAGGCAGAGGTTGCAGTGAGCTGAGATCATGCCATTGCACTCCAGCCTGGGTGACAGAGTGAGACTCCCTCTCAAAAAATAAATAAATAAAAGGAGCGGCACAGCTTATAGCAGTGTTGCTTCTGCCACTTGGCTGCTAAAATGTGGCCCTGTGCACATCCTCCCTGCAGCTGCTTGGTTGCTCTTCCCTCTGTCCTCACCCCCTGAGTCAGGGGAGGAGCGAGGGTCTGTGTCCTGGGACGGAATTGTTTCTCGTCTGAGTCTCAGAATGTAGGAAGTTATTGCATACCTGTCACAGAACAGAGCGTCCGCTAGGCTGCAGGGAGAGGAAGGAGCACACATGTGGTGAGCTCTGCTTTAGGTCAGGTGCACGTGAGGCACTTCACATATTTCATCTGATTTACGTCTTTTTTTTTGAGACACGGTCTCACTCTGTCACCCGGGCTGGAGAGCAGTGGCGGGATCTCAGCTCACTGCAACCTCTATCTTCCAGGTTCAAGCAATTCTCCTGCCTTGGCCTCCTGAGTAGCTGGGACAAGCACCCTCCACCGTGCCTGGCTAATTTTTGTATTTTTAGTAGAGACAGGGTTTCACCATCTTGGCCAGGCTGGTCTCAAGCTCCTGACCTCAAGTGATGCACCCGCCTCAGCCTCCCAAAGTGCTGGGATTACAGGGATAAACCACCATGCCTGGCCTCATCTGATTTACTTGTGATAGTCACTGTATGAGGGAGAGAGATTAATGCAGCTATATTTGCTTTCTGAAATAGTGTTATCATTCCCTTAAGTTTCTAGTAATTTTCTGCAGTATCAAAAGGATATTACTATTTGCTGGCAATTCATAAATGAACGAAAGAGTCATGGAAAGCGGGTTTGAATTCCCTGCTATTAAAATCACTGAGCTTTATCATTTTTCAGGTTTCACATGCAATCTGCATATGTGACAATAGCACCAAAATTACACTAACTATAAACACAATTTTGTGATAACAACCTGTTAGCTTTTACGGTGGCAATTACTGTCAGTGCTCTGAATGACAGGACCGCCGGTCATGAATTATGTTTTCATTTTGAAGCCTCCAAATCAGTGTAAGTACTCTCGGCACAGTGATCTGCGTGTTCTTCACAAAAGATTGTTTCACAAAACAGAAAAGCTGCCTTTATCTTCTCTTAGTCCTGGGCGTTAGAAACACGTTTTCAAAATCAAGGCTCAGCGGCTCACACCTGTCATCCCAGCACTTTGGGAGGCTGAGGTGGGCAGATCTCTTGAGCCCAGGAGTTCAAGACCAGCCTGACCAACATAGTGAAATCCCGTCTCTATGAAAAATACAAAAATTAGCTGGGCGTGGTGGTGTGCGCCTGTAATCCAAGCTACTCGGGAGGCTGAGGCAGGAGAATCGCTTGAACCTGGGAGGTGGAGGGTGCAGTGAGCCGAGATTGCTGTACCATTGCACTCCAGCCTGGGCAACAGAGTGAGACCCTGCCTCAAAAAAACAACAAACCAAAAAGCCAATGCTCTGATGACGTATGTTGTCATGGTGGATGGTCATTCCTTAACAGAAGTGAAATACAAAATATCATTAAGCTTAGAAGCACAAAGGACTTTCCAGAGATCCGTCTTTTTGTTGATTTTTTTTTTAATTTGAGACAGAGTTTCACTCTTGTTGCTCAGGCTGGAGTGCAATGGCACAATCTCAGCTTACTGCAGCCTCCCCCTCCTGGGTTCAAGCGATTCTCCTGCCACCTGAATAGCTAAGATTACAGGCACCTGCCACTATGCCCAGTTAATTTTTTGTATTTTTAGTAGAGACAGCATTTCACCTTGTTGGCCAGGCTGGTCCCAAACTCCTGACCTCAGGTGATCCACCCGCCTCGGCCTCCGAAAGTGCTAGGATTATAGGCGTGAGCCAGCGTGCTCGGCCCAGAGGTCTGTTTTAACAGGGGGCAGCTGAGCAGCGTCTGTTACACAGGCACTTTGAGACGCCGCTGTGGTAATATACCTAATGAGCAGCGTTTTTGTAGCTAATTGCAATCTTTTGAAAAAAATCAATCCGATGATGGTGCTGGATGTTGATGGACTGCGTTTATTGTGTCTTCTAGCCTGATGAAAGATTATTTTTTTAAGCCGCCCATTAATCAGTTCAGCCTGAACTTCCTGGATCAAGAGCTGGAGCGATCCTACAGGACCAGCTATCAAGAAGAGGTGCGTTTGTTTTTCCTGTGCTTTCACTAAAGAACATTCACTGTTAGTTTTGTGCTTTAGCAGGGGATGGGACATGAAGGCTGACATTGATTTCCCACACTCTGTAAACGCTAAGTGGCAAATGTACGTGGATTTCTCTTTGCAAAGGAGGAAAAAAAACCCTTTCTTTGGTCTTTTGTCTTAAAGCCCATCCTCACCATTACCAGACCCTTTCCTCTGCAATAGTGTTTCCAGGACCCTGTGGCTATCCCAGTCTTGGAATGGATGCCCCGACAACCTGCCCTGGAAGGGACCCCCCCAACCTGTCCTGAAAGGGAACCCCCACACCTGTGCTGGAAGAGCACCCCCAACACACACGTGCCTTGGAACCCCCTACACCTGCCCTGGAAAGGGGGTCCCCCCACCTGTCCTGGAAGGGAACCCCTACCTGCCCTGGAAGAGAGCCCCACATGCACATACCTGCCCTGGAGGAGAGCTCCCCACCAGCCTACCCTAGGAGGGCCCCCATCCCACCTGTCGTGGATTCTTGGGCGAGACTTCTCTACCTGTTACCCTCCCTGCTTTATTCCCCTGAGAAGGGTCCAGGAGGCCTTTACCTCTCCGTCTAACTCCGGCTCCACATTCCCTCTCCTGCCCCCACCACCTTAGCCCTGTGTCCTTGACCTCTCAGCCCAATAACCCAATCCCACTTCCTCTAAGGAGCTCTCCCCGACTGCAGACTGGACTGTGCTTCCCTTCATACATTTCCTCCTCCGTGTGTGTGCCATTTTGGAATCTTTCCTGTGTGTTTCTGGACTCGTATTCCTCCCTCCCTAGATGCTTAGCCTTGTGAGGTAGGACCCCCTCTGTCTCCTCCCAGCCCCTCCTCACAGACACCAGCACAGTCCCAGCACCAACAAGCGCTCATAGGGGGTTATTGAAAGGAATAATATGAGAACCTAGAGGCTGGTTTGAATTCTGGCGGCTCCGTGACTGCATTCTCTCCTCTGGCCCCAGTCCTAACCTCTGAGTGTTCCCAAGTCAAGAGTGCGCGCCCTCCCCACTCAGAACAAAAGGGGTTTCTCACTCTGATTCCCTTGGCTCCTCCAGCAGGTCTTCATCAAACTGTGGTGTCCTGGCCTGGGCTCTAGAGAGACCCTGCTGAGCCTGGTAGAGCCAGCTCATGCCTGTGGGGTGGGAGGTGCCCCCTTCCATCCGCCTCCAAGGGACAGGGAATATCCGTTCATGTCCCAGGCACGGCTTGGGAGTGGACTTGCAAGTTGGCTGGTTGGTGGTTTCTAAGGCAGAATATCGTCTCATTTAATCCTGACAGCAATGCTGTGGAATAGCTGATGATTATCTTCATTTTACCAAAGAGAAAGCCAAGGCTGAGAAAGGCTGAGAAAGGCTGAGCGGGTGGCCACCGTCCCATAGCCGGGGTCGCACACCAGCAGTCTGGCTGAAGCCAGGCGTCCGGGCCGCTCCTCACGCTGCACTGCTGAGCCTCCCAAACAGCAGGCAACTTTGCCATCCCTTCCTCCCAGCACCAAACGTGTGCTCAGCCTCTGCTCTGCCCAAGACTGTTCTTGGTCCTGGGGAAGGGGGAAAGACGTGCCACGCCAGGGAGCCGGAATTAGAAACAAGGTCTGGAGCTGGAAGTCTGCAAATGTCCTCCGAGCACATAGCAAGGCACCAGCCCCAGGCGGGGGGCTTTGAGAGGGGAGTTCCTGAGCCTACCTCAGTGTGAGGACTAGGAATTAGTGGAATGCAGGAAGAGGGAACATTCTGGAGGGTGGCGCTGGCACCCACAAACCTTAGTGATACCAGTGAGCCTAGTGCATCCAGGGAGCTGCAGCTGCATCCAGGGCGGGGCGGGGCGGGGCGGGAGCAGCTGGAGGTGGCAGGGCCAGGTCATGGCTCCCACACCGTGGACTTTATGCCAAAGGCCACAGGAGCTGTTGAAGGGTCTGGAACAGATTGTATGTTATAAAGATCACCCGGCTCGTGCCTGTAATCCCAGCTACTCAGGAGACTGAGGCAGGAGGATCACTTGAGGCCGGCAGATAGACCAGCCTGAGCAACATAGTGAGACCCTGTCTCTTACAACAAAAAGAAGAAAAACGTGGCCGGGTGCGGTGGCTCACACCTGTAATCCCAGCACTTTGGGAAGCCAAGGAGGGTGGATTGCCTGAAGTCAGGAATTCAAGACCAGCCTGGCCAACATGGTGAAACCATGTCTACTAAAAACATAAAAATTAGTGAGATGTGGTGGCAGGCGCCTGTAATCCCAGCTACTTGGGAAGCTGAGGCAGGAGAACCCGGGAGGCAGAGATTGCAGTGAGCCGAGACCATGCCACTGCACTCCAGCCTGGGCAAGAAGAGTGAAACTCCATCAAAAAAGGAAGAAAGATAAAAAGGAAGGAAGGAAGGGAAGGGAGAGAGGGAGGGAGGGAAGGAAAGAAGGGAAGGAAGGATATGTATCAGCTGAGTTTTGGAGGGTGATAGAGTGTGGACAAGACAGGAGGCCACGTGACATGACAGGTGGGAGGCTGTTACTGGAACTCAGGGCAGGCGGCCACAGGGTCCCGGTGTGGAGGAAAGGAGACGTGGGGACGAGGGCCTCCTAGCTGGCCCTCGTGTGGGACTCACCGTGCTGGGGGCTCCGCATGGGTAGGTTCTTGGCTGAGCATCCCACTGCCCACAAGGTGCAGGTACTGGTTTATCCTGGGTTTGGGGTAAAGAGACTGAGGCACGGGTGGGTAGGTATCGTCGCTAGTCATGGTGGAGTGGTCTTGAACCCAGGCAGCCTAGCTGCAAAGCCTGTGCTCTGATAATGGTGGGATGGCCCCACCCGGAGCCCTGGGGATGTGGGCAGTAAGCAAGGCGGAGCCTAGCTCACAGCACTGTTCCCAGGTCTGGAGCCCACGGGAAGAGAGGGCGAAAGAGCGTCATGACATGGGCTGCTGGGGGAGCGTCATTCTCCGTGGGACTGAGACAGGCGGCGCTGCCTGCCAAGATGCACGGGGGCAGGGCAGGTGGGCCTGGGAGCCTCTGGCATCAGGGCCGGGGGTGGCCCAGAGGGAGAGGCTGGGGCCGGGCAGGTGTCTCTGAGAAGCGGTAGGGACAGGCGTCTCTGAGAACCAGCATCCATGGATAGGGCTTTCTACAGAGGAGACAGCAGCCCCAAGCGGGAAAGGCCCTGCACCTGAGCCTTGGCTTGGAAGGTGGGCAGCGTGGGCTCTCAGAAGGACAGCAGCCCATGTGGAAACCTTCTGACCTCATGTGTGGGCGAGGCAGTGAGGTCTCAGGAGACATGCGTGCACCCAGCCCTGACTCAGTCCCCTGATGGGCACTAGATGGAGCCCCAAGGAGAGGGGATGTGTGTGTGCCTCTGCCAAGTTGGGTGGGCACGGGCAGTGTCACCCCTGAAATTCCCACACGGGGAGATTCCAGGGCTGGGACCAGACCCGCCCTTCTGGGGCACATGGACACCTACAGAGACTCCAGGTTCCTTGGAGGGAATTTGGAACCAAACCCTGCTCTCAGGTTGCTCTGGCAGAGTGCAGCCTGGCATCAGGGCTGACTGACAGCTTTGCCCCCACCACCCAAGCTCCGCCTCCTCCCCTCCCACCCAGCTCCCAGTGGTGGCTGCAGCACCCCGAGCAGTTTTGTCCCGAGGAACCTGCACCAGACCCCGGGCTGTTGTGGGACCTTTCCACTCCCTGTGCCTCCAGCCCCTGCCCCCAGGCCCGAGCCCAGCCAGGATGCCGAGTGGACACCCACGGCCTCTCTGAGGTTGCCTGAAGGTTACAAGGCCAAGTGGAAAGCAGCTGAACTGGCCGCGTCCCTCTGTCCCAGCCACAGCCCCTACCTTTGGGCTCTGCGCCTTCCTCTAGGTTAGCGGCGTACTCAGGAGTCAGCCAGTCCAAGTCTTGGGCCTGGTTCCTCCTTCACTGTGTGCCCTCGGGGCAGCCCCTGGCCTTGGGCTCCCAATCTGTGCACCGAGACGGGAGGGTGTTTCCTGCCGGTGAGGTGTCCGGAGCATCGGTGGAGATCTCACCTCTCCAGGGCCCCGTGGGGGCTGGGTCTGGTCAGCTCTTGGACGTGTCAGCATCATGATTTCTCCCCCTCAGCTCCCTCCTGAACACTAGTGTGTGCGTCTCCACTGTACTTGGCACACCTGCCTGCGTTTTGTATCCCCATCCCTCCCACCTTCAGATATGAGTTGCCCAGGGGCATCATTCCATGTGGGCCCCCGCCCCCAGCACAGAGCCAGGCCCCACAGGCTCCCAGGTGACAATGTGCGGGAGCATCACCACTGCCACTGAAATCTCTGCCGGCTGCTTCCGCCATGAAGCCCCCCTTTCGCCCCTGCTGAACCTAGGACTCCGCCATGTGGCGGGGCTTTGCTGCCCACTGTTCTCATGCGACCGCCTTACAGATGTAGAGACCTCACCTGCACAGTCAGAACTCACCTTGCAGCTAAATATATAATGTGTCTATGAGAACGTGCTGGGTCGTAATCAGTTGCTCTGTGACCCTGGTAGGGTTTTTTTTTTTTTTTTTGGGTTTTTTTTGGAAACGGTATCATTCTGCAGTGGCGTGATCATACTTCACTGTGGCTTCAAACTCCTGGGCTCAAGTAGTTTTCCCACCCCAGCCTCCCAAGTACCTGGGAGAAACACGCACGCACACACACACACACACACACACACACACACACAAACATGCCACTAGGCACACACACTGTGCCCGGCTAATTATTTTATTTTTTTTAGATGGGGCCTTGCTGTGTTGCCCAGGCTGGAGAGCAGTGGCATGATTGCAGCTCACTGTGGCCTCAAACTCCTGGGCTAACACGATCCTCCTGCCTCAGCCTCCCAAGTAGCTGGGACCACAGTCACGCACTGCCACCCCTGGCTAATTTTAAAACTTTGTGTAGAAATGGAGTCTCACTGTGTTACTCAGGCTGGCCTTGAACTCCTGGGCTCCAGCGACCCTCCTGCCTCAGCCTTCCAACATGTTGGGATTACAGGCGTGAGCCACCATGCCTGGCCCCCCGGTCAAGTTTAACTTCTCTGTGCCTTGGACTCCCCAGTGTTAAAACGCGTGGTAGAGGGAACCAGCCCTCCACTCCACCCTGGGCCTGGCCCCGAGCAGCTGCTCAACACCTGTTGGCTGTTTCTCCATCTGAACCGCGCCCCTGGCTGCCAGTGGCCGCCCAGTCATTCTGCTCCACTACTGCTCCATACAGGTCATCAAGAACTCCCCCGTGAAGACGTTTGCCAGTCCCACCTTCAGCTCCCTCCTGGACGTGTTTCTGTCGACCACAGTGTTTCTGACTCTGTCCATCACCTGCTTCCTGAAGTATGGGGCGGCCACTGCACCTCCCCCGCCCGCCGCCCTGGCAGTCTTCAGCACGGCCCTGCTTTTGGAGGTGCTGTCCCTCGCAGTGTCCGTCAGGTAAGCGCCTTGTGGGCCGGGTCCCCAGCTCTGAGTCGTTAGCTCCCTCTTCTGGCTCCAAGGCTTATGGCTGAGCAGTCAGACTGGTCCTGAGCCAGCTGTCCCTGCTGTCTGATTTCTGGAGATGGGCCTCTGTGTATTCCTTGAGCCCTGTGCCCTGGCATCCTCCCTCCCTGACTCTGGCCCAGATGCAGGGGGACCCACCTTGCTGGAGGGGGCAGTGCCCCTGCAGCCCCAACCACTGCCAGCTGGTCCTAGGATCTCCAGGGTCAGAGACTGCAAAGGAGCTGGTGAGAAGATAGGAAACAATTCTGGAGGAAGGGAAGGAAAAGATATGGGCTGCAGGGGGGAATGATAGGTGGTCCTGAGTCAGCAGGCGCGTCTTCAGAGTGCAGGAGCCAAACATACACCCCTTAGCAGCGTGCCATGTGCTTGCATTGGGCGGTAGCCTCTTGGGTATGATGCCAACAGAAGAAAGAATAGACAAGGTCAACTTCATCAGAAGTTAAACTGTTGTGCTGCGAAGAACACCATCAAGAAAGCGAAACAGGCCAAAGCCCTTCTCGGCCTTAGCCCACCTGCACCCAGATGAATTGAAAAAAAAAAAAGAAAGAAAGCGAAACAACCCACAGAATGAGAGGGAAAATTTGCAGATCAGGCCTCGGATAAGGTCTGTTATCTGGAATGGATAAAGAACTCATACAGCCAATAATAAAAAGGCAGCTCATTTTCAAAGGGACAGAGGGTCCGAGTGGACCGTAGGTGCATTTTGGGAAGCCGGGCCTTCCAGACCAGCCCGGCTCCCTGAGGGGGCTCGCAGCAGCCCCGTAGTCCTGATCAAGCAGGTGGTCCTGCGTGGTCCACCTCCTTGGCACCACATGCTCCTTTCATGGCCCTGTCACCCTCAACAGGACAGCTGCCCTCCTAGCCGAGCCCGACTAGCAACTGCCCCCAGGAGCTGGGCTTCAAACAGACAGAGGGAGGCAGCCCTGACCTTGAGCTTCTGCTGCCCTTACCCAACATCCCAGGGCAGAAGTGAACCGCTTGGGGTCTGGCCTGAGGCTCCGGAAAGCTGGCTTCTCCCATCTGGGGTGGGCAGGCTGGGATTCCTGCCTCCTGGCTCCCAACCGCACTGTACCCGGGACCCTTTCACCTTCTGCTGAGGCCACCACGGGCCATGCCCTTCTCTGTAGCATTTGCTCACTATTTCCCAGAACTCCCCGAAGGCTCGCGCCCCAGCACCCACAGCGAGCAGCCCTCTCCCTGGCACAGCCTCCCCTCCTGCCTCAGTGCCCTCCTGCACTTTTGGGGACCCCTCCCAAAGGAGCTGCCACCCACAAGCCCTTCCAGGGTCTGCTTCCCTGGAACCCAAACTAGACATCCTCAGGCCCCTGGTTGGTTGGTTTTTCCTCTTTAAAAAGATCAGCTTTAGACTGAACGTGGTGGCTCAGGCCTGTAATCTCAGCACTCTGGAAGGCCAAGGTAGGTGGATCATCTGAGGTCAGGAGTTTGAGACCATCCTAGCCAACACGGTGAAACCCCACCTCTACTAAAAATACAAAAATTAGCTGGGCGTGGTGGCAGGTGCTTGTAATCCCAGCTACTCGGGAGACTGAGGCAGGAGAACCACTTGAAAACAGGAGGTAGAGGTTGCAGTGAGCTGAGATTGCACCACTGTACTCCAGCCTGGGTGACAGAGCAAAACTCCATCTCAAAAACGAAAAAAAAGGGATCAGCTTTATTGTAATATGATTTACATACAATAAACTTATTCGAGTAGATAACTCAGTGATTTTTAGTAAATGTAAACAGATATCACCACTATGTAACTACCGGGCACCTCCATCACCCCAGAAACAAACTCATCCCCACGTGCAGTGACTCCCCCATGTCTGCCCTCCCTGGCCTGCCCCAGGTCTTCCTCTCCTGCCTGCGCCTGTAGCCTCTTGAGGGCTCCCAGCATTGTCTCCATACCTTTTTACTCTCAGCCTTCAGCCGCTACTCCCTGCTGCTTCAGGCCCAATTCTAAAGCGCTGGTCTACACTGCCGAGGGCCGGGGCGAGGTGCGCTGGGCCCGCCTGGATGGACACACTCCCCAGGTGTTTGGTGAAGGTGGTGGCCGCTTTGCTCCTCAACAGGCGTCTGGTGGGATTTGGTTCCATTTACCAGGAATCATCAAGCCTGGAGAGGTCCAGATCCTGAAAGTCTTCCCTGGCCCCTCTGAGGGACCTGTTGAGAACCCCAGCTTGACGAGAGCCTGCGCTGTGGGGTTTTTGGGTGCCCCGTCCCTTTTCTGCACAGGAGGGAAGCCAGGCGCCTTCTCAGTGACCAGCCCAGGCCCCGCCTGCTGCCTCCAGGAGGCTTCCTGCATCTCCCCCTCTGCTTCGCCCCGGCAGGCATGAGGACGGCAGTTCTCATTCTCAGATCCCTGCTGTCTCGGGGACCAGCGTGAAGGCCCCCCACCCCACATCTTTCCTGCTCCTGGCTGGGAACTGGGTTCCGTCTGTCCTCCCTCCTAGGGCCTCTATTCTGCATATTTGTGGTTATTCTTGGAAATATTCCAAAGCCTTCATTATCCTTTAAATATCAGGAAGCCAGGGCTGTCTAGGACCCTAAAAGGGTGAGGCTGTGCTGGACTCCATTCGGGGAGTGGCTGGAGAGTCAGCCCTTCCCCCCCCGCCACAGGACACAGCTGTAGGTGTTGAGGTCCGAAGGCCGGGCCACCGAAGTGGATGCGGGGTCGGGGGCCTGTGTGCTGTTGAGCCACAGCAGCAGCCCCCACCCAGCCCCTCCTGAGGCAGGGACAGCAGGCCCGTCACCGGCTCCTTGGCAGCAAGCATGAGAGAAGGACTGTCTCCCCACAAGGACCCCACACCCTCTCCTTACCTCCCCACGTGGGCCCCCCATGGCCCAGCGGTCCCCAGGCTCAGCCAAGACCTGTTCCTCCTCCTCACAGCGGTTCTCGGCCCACACGCTCAGCTCCTTGTTTATACAGAACTTATTTCATCAACATCACTCTCCTGAAACGGAGCCGGCCTAGACACACCTGCAGAAGGAGTCAGTGACTGCCGTCACTCTCGTCAGAAGGACAAACAGGAAGCCTTTTAAAATGAGATGCGTGGTGCTGCCCCTCATGTACAACAGGGCCCCACTGCCAGGGGAGTCCCGAAGCTGCCAGCCTCACACACGCACTGTGAACGTGACAGCACAGACGCAGAAGGCACACGTGTGCGGGTTTGGTGGCCCAAGCACCGCGAGCCGGGTTCAGCCTGTGATTTGATTTTCGGACACACTGGACAGGACTCAGTGATGCCCCAAACAGAGTAGAGATCACCATCACTCAGTTTGCACAGGAGCCACGCTCCAGGAAAATCCAGCGTGTGTGAGTGCCACCGAAGAGCACTCTCTGTTTGTAGATGGGACGCAGGCTCTGGGCTAAGATGCCGTCAGCAGCCTTCTGTCTTTGTGGGTGCCCAGGGTCGTGGCTGCTGTGTAGGGTGCAGGGCAGAACCTCCCCGGGTGGCACCCACCCACATGCAGGAGGCCTCTGTCCCTGGCACCTGCCCACCGGGTGCCAGGAGCGCCCCTCCTGCTGTGACAACTGCACAGGCTCCACAGAACTCCAAGTGCCCTCAAAACGGCCCCCTGTCAAGACCTCCTGCCCCAGAAGCCGATGGGAGCAGGTGATGGCAGCATGGTGGCTCCCAGACTCTCCTCAGGACCTGTGATACTCTCACATACTCCCTGACACTAGCAAAGCGTGTGCTTTTCACAAGCAAATTTTATAAGAACGCAACATGTGACCCTACAACCAGGTAGAGTGAGCTAAGCCTAGCTTCCTTGCCTTCCACCAAAAGTGAGGGAGGTGGATGCCCACCCCACACCTGCTTCCACGCCCATCCCGGGGCAGCGAGGGAGAGAGTGGAGGGGAGTGCTGGCTTCGGTCTCATGCCATCTCCTGGCAGATGACCCACCCCAGGCCCCGTTGCTCCTGCTAACCCCTGCCCTTTTGCAGGATGGTGTTCTTCCTGGAGGACGTCATGGCTTGCACCAAGCGCCTGCTGGAGTGGATCGCCGGCTGGTTGCCGCGTCACTGCATCGGGGCCATCCTGGTGTCACTCCCCGCCCTGGCTGTCTACTCCCACGTCACCTCCGAATTTGAGACAAACATACACGTAAGTAAAGGCTCAGCCATTTTATTTCTATGTTCTCCTGATTCCCTAATCTGTCTCTCTAAATCACTTGGGATAGCCATTTAAAAATAAACTCTTTGGCCACGTGTGGTGGTTCACATCTTAATCCCAGCACTTTGTGGGGCTGAGGCGGGTGGATCACCTGAGGTCAGGAGATCGAGACCAGCCTGGCCAACATGGGGAAACCGCGTCTCTACTAAAAACACAAAAGTTAGCTGGATGTGGTGGCACATGCCTATAATCCCAGCTACTCGGGAGGCTGAGGCAAGAGAATCACTCAAATCTGGGAGGCGGAGGTTGCAGTGAGCTGAGATCATGCCACTGCACTCCAGCCTGGGTGACAGAGCATGACGCAGTCACAATATAAATAAATAAATAATAAAAAATAAATAAAAATAAACCCTTGAAGAGGCACGACCTCTTTTACTATCCTGAGCTGGCCTTTTTAGAAGATGACTGGGCACCAGCCTGCCCAGATGCTCAGGCCCTGGCAGTGGCCCGACTCAGGAATCCCCGGTGGGCACAGGTCCCCGCCAGTGTGCCTTATTCTTCATCAAGTTCCAAATCAGTCATTTTTCCTTCATGCTTTACAAAGAAGCACCCGTCCCATGTTTCCTAACCATGCAGGAAGCAGACCTGGCACAGGCCATTGACTTGTGCCTGGATCGGCTGCTGCTGATGGGGAAGGGATCTCTGAGCTCAACTCCACTGAGAGTGAACCCGTGTAGTCGTGGGAGATGATCGTTTCGGTGCAAGTGAGCGTGAGCTTCCAGGCAGGCTGATGGTGTGCGGTACTTTAACCCCAGATCGTGTCGCAGTGGGCCCCAAGGAAACTGATCACACAGTGGTTCTCTAATGGGGAGGCCTCCCTTTCCTTTCCATGATGTGCTATTTCCCACGCCTGCAGAGGAGCGTGATAGCACGTGAATGGGGAGCCTCACACAGGGTAGTAAACCTAGAGGCTTGATCTGTCCTTGATACTGCCTGCTAGCAGAAGTAAGACTGACTACAGATAGTAAGCAATTAGCTGCTATCGTTGATGTTTTTAGATTGCACAGAAACATGGATTAGGATGGATGTGGTGGCTCATGGCTGTAATCCCAGGCACTTTGGCAGGAGGCCAAGGCAGGCAGATCACCTGAGGTCAGGAGTTCAAGACCAGCCTGGCCAACATGGTGAAACCCCGTCTCTACTAAAAATACAAAAATTAGCCAGGTGTGGTGGCAGGCGCCTGTAGTCCCAGCTACTTGTGAGGCTGAAGCAGGAGAATCATTTGAACCCATGAGGCAGAGGTTGCAGTGAGCTGAGATCGTGCCACTGCACTCCAGCCTGAGCAACTCTGTCTCAAAAACAAAAAAAGAAACATGGATTAGTGGTGGGTGTTTTGGAGGCCCAGGTATAATGGGGGCGGTGGTGGTCCTGGGAGTGGATCGGTGGTGAATGTTTTGGAGGCCTGGGTGTATGAAGTGGGGTGGGGGTGGTGGGCCCCGGGCGGCCATCCTAACCCTTCCCTCTTGCAGTTCCCGGTGTTCACGGGCTCAGCCGCACTGATCGCCGTCGTGCACTACTGTAACTTCTGCCAGCTCAGCTCTTGGATGAGGTCCTCCCTTGCCACCGTCGTGGGGGCCGGGCCGCTGCTCCTGCTCTATGCCTCCCTGTGCCCAGACAGGTACGTGGCCAGCACTGCATGGGCACCTGGGTGCGGAGCCACCATGCCTGAGGTCACTTAGGGTCTGGCTGTATTTGCACATTGTTCCTCACGCCTCAGTAGAGATGTTTCCCATCATGACCCAAAATCGCTCTCAACACACATCATGTCAGAGAGCTAATGAGATGCCCTCAGAGTAATACGCAAAAGAAAGAAAAAGAGTATCATTTAGAACAGCCCTCTGAACATTTGAATGTAGACATCCTGGAAGGCGTCATGCAGCAGTCACAGGCTTGAGGTCACTTCTGATGATTGGGCTGGAATCTAAGGAAGTAGGACCTGAAGGATTTCATAGCACACAGTCAAGGCCGTGAAAGAGCAGAGGTGCAGGTGGACGCAAAGGCGGAGAGGAAGCTGGTGCTGACCGTCCTTGAGTAGGGTAGGGACAGGTCACAGCCTGGGAGGAGAAGGGGAAGACGTAGAATGATTTTGCAAGTGACCTGGGCCTTATTTCTAAATATTATGTCAGGCCAGGCATGGTGGCTTACACCTGTAATTCTAGCACTTTGGGAAGCTGAGGCAAGCGGACCACCTGAGGTCAGGAGTTCAAGACCAGCCTGGCCAACACAGTAAAACCCCGCCTCTACTAAAAATACAAATATTAGCTAGGCATGGTGGCATGCATCTGTAATCCCAGCTACTCGGGAGGCTGAGGCAGAAGAACCACTTGAACCCGGGAGGCTAAGGCAGGAGAATCACTTAACCTGGGAGGCGGAGGTTGCAGTGAGCCAAGATTGCACCACTGCACTCCAGCCTGGGTGACAAGAGTGAGACTCTGTCTCAAGAATAAATAAATAAATAAATAATAAATAAATAAAATAAATACTATGTCAAAATAATTCCCCATGTGATGTCATGAGACAGAGGATCCATGACTGGTCACTGGCCACAAGTCTTATTTTGAAATCCTCTGTGTACCGAGGAGGATGTTGGCCTTCAAAACTGTATCGCTGATAGGTGCTGAGGAAAGAGATGGCACAGACACAGAAACAGCAGTCAGAGAGGCCGGCGGACCTCTGGGGATAAGCCCCGTTCTCCTCATTATGCTCCAAACAATGTAAAAACATACAGGATGGCAGTGATAGGTGCTATACTTAAAATATTTGCCATTAGTGGCCGGGCGCAGTGGCTCACACCTATAATTCCAGCACTTTGGGAGGCCAAGGTGGGCGAATCACGAGGTCAGGAGTTCAAGACCTGCCTGGCGAGCATGGTGAAACCCATCTCTACTGAAAATACAAAAATTAGCTGGGCGTGGTGGTGGGCACCTGTAGTCCCAGTTATTCAGGAGGCTGAAGCAGGAGAACTGCTTGAACCCAGGAGGTGGAGGTCGCCGTAAGTCGCGGTCATGCCACTGCACTCCAGCTTGGGTGACAGAGCAAGACACTCTCTCCCTCTCTCTCCGTATATATATGTTTGCCATTAGTGGCATACAGTGAGATCCCTGTCTTTCATGTGTTGCACTAACTGAATAGTGTTTGGTTCTTGGTTTGTTAAAAATAAGTCCCAAATTGCCTACTGCAGATTTGCAACTGGTTTCAGGGTATTTTAAGCATTTTCAACTAAATACATTGTTGGGAATACGCAATACCTTGGCTAGCAGAATGTAAGCAGTGAACAGTTTATTCAAATATTTCATAATATCTTAAACCCATTAAACTTCCATTCGTGCAATAAACTTTTCCCAAAATACTGGGCTTTTTCTGTAACTGCTTATGAAAATATTTCACTATTAGTGTGTATTAAAAAAAATGCCTGCTTACAATTACAGAGGGTTTAGGTGTGCAGAATATTTTAAAGTCACATTGGGACATTTCTTCCTTGTCCTTGCAGGAGAGCTAACATTCTGGTTCCCTAAGTTATTAAGAGAGCCAGAGGGGCCCGTGGCATTCCTGAAATGCCCCTTGGAGTGGCATTACTGTTGCTGAGGACCTCTGCTTGAGTAAATTCAAAAGGACAGTGATTCCTTTTGCCGCAGTATTGCCAGTATCAAATGGAGTAGGCCTGGTGTATCTTTGGTTATGAGCAAAGCAGCAGCCCAGTCATGGGCAGCGGGAACATCCGTCCTCAGTTTACTTAAGAAAATAATCACAGTATGAAAGACATTTCGCTTCCTTGCAAATTAAGATCAAAAAAGGAATTTTAAACAGGACTGATATTCAGTACTTGAAATGCAACTTTAATGAATGGATTACTTTACACAAAATAAAGCAGTCTTGGATTTTTCTGAAGGTATGGCCATCTAGAACGATGGTCATGTTAAGCTCTTTCTCAAGGGTATGAAATCCCATAGGCCAGACACCATGGCTCACGCCTATAATCCCAGGGAGGCCGAGGTGGGCGGATCAGAAGGTCACAAGTTTGAGACCAGCCTGGCCAATATGGTGAAACCCCATCTCTACTAAAAATGCAAAAAAAAAATTAGCCAGGCATGGTGGCACATGCTTGTAATCCCAGTTACTTGGGAGGCTGAGGCAGGAGAATTGCTGGAAGCCGGGAGGCAGAGGTTGCAGTGAGCCAAGATCCTGCCACTGCACACCAGCCTGGGTGACAGAGCAAGACTCCCGTCTCAAGAAAAAAAAAAGAAAGAAGTACAGCAAACTGCGTTTTAACCTTTTAGATCCGTCATAGTTCCCTCATCCGACATTCACAGGGGCCTTTAGTCGCGGCTGCGGGGCTTTTCCACCTGGAGCTGGACAGCCACAGTGATGAGGGACCCCTGTGTCACCTTCGCGCTCAGAGTTCAAATAGCAGATCTGGGGTAGGGATGGTGGTTGAAATTCCCCTCAGCCCAGAACTCCTCCATCCATGTGAGACCCTCGGAGTCCCTAATCCCATCATGGCTGCTAAGCCTCACCAGGAGAGAGAGGATGCAGGGTGGTAAACAAAGACATAAACTCAACTTTTCCAAGGGAACTGCCCCCAGCATTGAGAGACACAGACGTGAAGGAAAAGGTGGTGGAAGCAGGTGGCTTAGGTCAGTGTCTCAACTATGTCTACAAAAGGAACATGGTTTGCTCGACTCTTTTCAGCTTGCCTTGCAGAATGCCTTCTTTGCTTTTTATAATAATATTTTTCTGCATTTTAATTTCAGTTCTGTATTAACTTCGCCCCTTGACACCGTACAGAATTTCAGGTAAGCTTTTAATAATGCACCTCTGTCTGAATAAATGATAGTGACTTTGTTACCCCGCTCATTTCTAAGCTTCCTGAAAACAGCAGGATCTTGAATAAAATGAACAGCATGTCCATTCTTATAATAGAACGTGGAAAACGCCTGCTTGTTGAAATACAGCTATAATGTCTAATTGGGAAAATAAAATTATTTTTGTTTTATTAAGACAGATTAAAGTCATTGTAATTTTATGTAAGACTTTAGCGTGTAACAAAGGGAATCTCACAAATCAGAGAAAAAAGTTAATCTGTAAAATATTTTAAAATAACTGACTTTGAAATCCACAGTACTAATTCTTTGACCCTTGCTTTACTATAAATATCAGAATAAATTCTAAATAAATTGAAGAGTCAGAAATAAAAATTAAACTATGTAAAGTCTAGAAAAAGTAAAAGTTAATAGTTTTCAAGCCTCTAAGACTGAGATAACTTTCCAGGCTTACAAATAATAAATAGAACCACAAAGAAAAGATGGACAGATTAGAAAGGAAGGGAGAGAAAATCAAAGCAGACAGAGAAAGACTGGACTTGATGACCTCACGCCTATAATCCCAGCAGCTTGGGAGGCCAAGGTGGGAAGATTACACGATGCCTGGAGTTCTAGGCCAGCCTGGTCAATGTAGTGAAATCCTGTTTCTGCAAACCATTTTAAAAATTAGCCAGGTGCAGTGGTACGCATCTATAGTCATAGCTGCGCGGGAAGCTAAGGTGGGCTTGAGGCCAGGAATTCGAGACTGCAGTGAGCTGTGATGGTGCCACTGCACCCCATCCTGGATGTCCCAGTGAGACTGTGTCTCAGAAAAAGAAAAAAATGCCCAGGCGTAGTGACTCACGCCTGTAATCCCAGTGCTTTGGGAGACTGAGGTGGGTAGATCACGAGCTCAGGAGTTCGAGACCAGCCTGGCCAACGTGGTGAAACCCCATCTCTACTAGAAATACAAAAACTAGCCAGGCATGGTGGCAGGTGCCTGTAATCTCAGCTACTTGGGAGGCTGAGGCAGGAGAATTGCTGGAACCCAGGAGGCGGACGTGCGGTGAGCCGAGATCGCACCATTGCACTCCAGCCTGGGCGACAGAGTGCGACTCTATTCCAAAAAAAAAAAAAAAAAAGAAAAGAAATTCCTCTTTTTGAAATGGACCTTTGCTGTTTGAATTTAGGAATAGGATCAGCTCCTTTGTTCCTCAGTATTAGAGTAAGAAACACAGGTTATAGCTGGAAAGTCACCCTCTTACCTGTTTGTTACAGATACCTTCTATTGCAAGGCAGCCCCCTTGGCTTCTGAGTGCACGTGCTGCGTATAATGACTTTTCTTCCTTTGAAGCAAAGGTGAAAAGCACACAGTGTGCTCTGTCCCTCTCCCTCTGGCACTAGCCCATGCGCTGCTGTTCCTTCTCTGCCCGGAGGGGCCTGGCCTGGGCCCATCTCCTGAGTCAGCCGGTGCTGTTGGCTGCGGCTCCGGCAGATTAGAGTGAGTTGCGCAAGAAATACCCGATTGAGAAGCCCAGATACAGGCTCCTGTTTCTACCACAGAGATTGGAAACACTCTCCTGACGTAATGGAGATGTTAGACCTTGGTGACATCCGCTCATAAAGGGAACTGTTCACGGTGTCCGCTTTGAGAAACCAAAAGAAAGGTCAACTCCTAACCCAACGAGATGGGCTCACAAAACCTTCCCGCTAGTTCACATTCTCTTCTTACGCTATTTAAAAACCAACCAGAGGGCTTAAGGAGCTGGACGTACCTATGCTTGACTCGTCATCGTAACAAATGGTTATTTTACTCAGTACTTGAGACGCAGGACATGTAATGTCATTTGTTTCAATAGCAGTTTGTGAAATGAGTCAGTGAAGCACAGGGTGTCTTCCGATGGGGGAGTCTTGGTTCCTGGTCATAGGCATTGAGTCATAGAACCTGCCTCAGAGCTCCCAAGACCAGTTCAGCTCAGGGTGGACTCTGGACTCTGCAATCGGCTCTCTTATGGCTGTGATTTATTACAGCTAAAAAGACCCAAAGCAGAATCAACAAAGGGAAGGGTGCGTGGGTTGACATTTGGAGGAAGCCAGCACCAGCTTCCAAGAGTGCCCTCCTGGTGGAGTCACAGGGGATGGGCTTAATTCCTCCAGCCCACTTGTAACATGCAGTCTACCAGGGAAGCTCATTCGAGACTCGGCATCCAGAGTGGCATTAGGGACTGTTCAGGTTGGCAGCCTCTGCCAAGCATGTGACTAAATTCCAGACCTCCAGCAGGAAAGCAGGTATTGGGCATAAACCTCCTTGTTAACGCAGCGTAGGCATCTGAGCCGCTCTTACCAAGGAATGGCGGGAATCCTACCCGAATCCCAGCTCCCCAGTGCCAGCCAGGTCACATTTGCAGGCAGGCCTTTCCAAGGACAGCAAACTTAGGCCAGAAGGGAGGTTGCCAGTCCATCTTCACAGCTTACACGCGAGGAAGCCAAGAGCCAGAAAGATGGCATGGCCTGCCCAAGATTCCGGAACTCCCCCGCAGTTCCACCAGGACAGGGCCCAGGGGTTCTGTTCCACAGCCAGGGCTTTCGGGGTTGCACTTCACCAAGGACCATGACGGCCACATAGGTCAAGCTCGTTATTTTTTAATATCCTAAGTCAGTTAGTAAAACTAACACTTTGATTAAAGAATTGAGCTTTTGGCTGGACGTGGTTGCTTGGCCTGTAATCCCAGCACTTTGGGAGGCCAAGGCAGGCAGATTGTTTAAGCTCAGGAGTTCAAGATCAGCTTGGGCAGCATGGTGAGACCCCATCTCTAAAAGAAAAAGAATTGAGCTTTCAGTCTCATGGAGCTGTCTAAACTGAGGATCTGCCAGTTGGATATATAATAATTTAATGACCAAGCCCTTTATTACATAAAATCAAGTGGCCTACTCTGCATGGGAGGAAAACATCAGGGCACAGCATTTACATGAACAGAACAGTCAGAGTGTTGTAAAAAAGAAAAAGACTAGAAGGAAATTCAACAGATGTTAATAGTGATTGCCTCTGGCTGGCAGGATGATGGATGAATCTTTCTTTTTTCTTTCTACTTTTTTCCTTCATTTCCTATGATGAGTGTGTAGTATTTTTAAATGGAAAAAAATGTATTCCAGCACGTTGGGGAGGCAGAGGCAGAATTGTTTGAACCCAGGAGTTTGAGACCACCCTGGGCAACATAGTAAGACCTCATCTCTACAGAAAGTTCAAAAAATTAGCTAGGTGTGGTGACGCCTGCCTGTAGTCCCAGCTAATCTGGAGGCTGAGGCGGGAGGGTTGCTTTAGTCTGGGAGGTTGAGACTGCAGTGAGCTAGGATCATGCTGCTGCACTCCAGCTTGGGTAACAAAGACCCAGTCTCTTTAAAAAAGAAAAAAAAAGTATATTTTCAAAACAAACTTTAAGAAATTGTGCTACTCGGCTGGCCATGGTGGCTCACCCCTGTAATCCCAGCACTTTGGGAGGCCAAAGTGGGCAGATCACTTGAAGTCAGGAGTTTGAGACCAGCCCAGCCAACATGGTGAAACCCCGTGTCTACCAAAAAATACAAAAGTTAGCTGGGTGTGATGGTGCGCTCTACTCAGGAGGCTAGGGCACAAGAATTGGCCGAGGTTGCAGTGAGCTGAGATTGCAGCACTGCACTGCAGCCTGGGCGACAGAGGAAGACTCGGTCAAAGAAAGAAAGAGAGGGAAGAGAGAGAGAGAGAGAGAGAGGAGAGAGGGAAGGAAGGAGAAAGAGGAGAGAGAAGAGGGAGAGAGAAGAAAGAAAGAAAAAAGAGAAGGAAGGAGGGAGGGAAGGAAGGAAGGAATTGTGCTAATCTGCAGCCCTCTGACAAAGTGATTTAGCCTTGTATAAGGGCAATTTGGAAATTTCTAAAGAAATTCTAAATGTGCAATATTTAAAATGACTTAGCACTTCCATACACACCAAGATAGGGGTAGAAGAACATTCCCTGCGTCATTGTTTGTGGTTGGATAAGACAGACCCAGGCCCAGTTCCATCAGGAGGAATCTGGTTAAATTACAGGATATCCATGTGCTAGAACACAGCATGACCATGAGAAAATTACAGCACTGGCTAAAATGTTAACATTGTCTTTTGTGACGTGGGCAAAACAGAAGTAACCCAGAATGGGGGGAAATGGTGTCTTGTCAAACTTTTTTATACAGGTAGAGAGTACAGAACTTATAAAAGCTATTTGTAAAGGACAGGTTTGTTGGATTAGAAATCTAAGAACCAAATATATTAGAGAATGTTAAATTTCTTGGGTATGATGGTGATATGGTAGTTACATAGGGAAATATCCTTATTCTTAGGAGGTGTATGCTGAAATACTTAAAGTGTCATGTCAGCAACTTACTTTCAAAATGTTCAGCAAAAAGCCAGGTGCAGTGGCTCACGCCTATAATCCCAGAACTTTGGGAGGCCACAGCAGGCAGATCACTTGAGGTCAGGAGTTTGAGATCAGCCTGGCCAACATGGTGAAACCCTGTCTCTACTAAAATACAAAAATTAGCCGGGCATGGTGACACATACCTATAGTCCCAGCTACTCAGGAGGCTGAGGCAGGAGGATCGCTTGAACTCAGGAAGCAAAGGTTGCAGTTAGCCAAGATCGCACCACTGCACTCCAGCCTGGGCAACAGAGCAAGAGTCAATCAAAAAAAAAAAAAAAAAAAAAAAAACGTTAGGCCAGGCACAGTGGCTCAACCCTATAATCCCAGCACTTTGGGAGGCCAAGGTGGGAGGATGGCTTGAAGTTAGAAGTTCAAGACCATCCTTGGCAACAAGCAAGACCCTATCTCTTCAAAAAAATTTTTTTAATTAGCCAGGTGTGACGGTACATGCCTGTAATCCCAGCTACTTAGGAGGCTGAGGCAGGAGGATCGTTTGAGCCCAGGAGTTTGAGGCTGCAGTGAACCATGATTGTGCCACTGCACTCCAGCCTGGACAACAGAAACCGTGTCTCTTAAAAAAAAACGAGAGAGAGAAAAGAAAAGACTTTTAAAAGAAGCTAAAGACTTGTATAAAAAAAAAGAAAGAAAAAAGAATGACCAAGCACTTATTAAAGAAATCAGTTACAGGGCCAGGCACAGCAGCTCACGCCTATAATTCCAGCACTTTGGGAGGCCAAGGGACGAGGATTGCTTGAGCCCAGGAGTGCAAGACCAGCCTGGGCAATACAGTGAGTCCCCACCTCTGTTTAACAAAATAAAATAAATCAGTTTCAAAACTCAGTCTTTATCCCTCCACATCTGCAGCCAGCCAAAACCAGGAACGGGCGGCTTGCCAGCTTCAGGTTGTTGAAGGCTTGGACTCCACGAAGCTTTGCGTAGCTAGCGGGGCTGTTCTGAACTTGGAAGCGCCGAGCAGTAACCTCTCCCTTTCCCGTGTCTTTGCTCTCCAGTTCCGAGAGGAACCCGTGCAATAGCTCGCTGCTGCGTGACCTCCGGCGGCCGGCCAGCCTCATCGGCCAGGAGGTGGTTCTCGTCTTCTTTCTCCTGCTCTTGTTGGTCTGGTTCCTGAATCGCGAATTTGAAGTCAGCTACCGCCTCCACTACCACGGAGACGTGGAAGCAGACCTCCACCGCACCAAGATCCAGAGCATGCGGGACCAGGCGGACTGGCTGCTGAGGAACATCATCCCCTACCACGTGGCCGAGCAGCTGAAGGTGTCCCAGACCTACTCCAAGAACCACGACAGCGGAGGGGTGATCTTCGCCAGCATCGTCAACTTCAGCGAGTTCTACGAGGAGAACTACGAGGGCGGCAAGGAATGCTACCGGGTCCTCAATGAGCTCATCGGGGACTTTGACGAGCTCCTAAGCAAGCCGGACTACAGTAGCATCGAGAAGATCAAGACCATCGGAGCCACGTACATGGCAGCGTCGGGGCTGAACACCGCGCAGGCGCAGGACGGCAGCCACCCACAGGAGCACCTGCAGATCTTGTTCGAGTTCGCCAAGGAGATGATGCGCGTGGTGGACGATTTCAACAACAACATGCTGTGGTTCAACTTCAAGCTCCGCGTCGGCTTCAACCACGGGCCCCTCACGGCCGGGGTCATCGGCACCACCAAGCTGCTGTACGACATCTGGGGGGACACCGTCAACATCGCCAGCAGGATGGACACCACCGGCGTGGAGTGCCGCATCCAGGTGAGCGAGGAGAGCTACCGTGTCCTGAGCAAGATGGGCTACGACTTCGACTACAGAGGGACCGTGAACGTCAAGGGGAAAGGCCAGATGAAGACCTACCTGTACCCAAAGTGCACAGACCATGGGGTCGTCCCGCAGCACCAGCTGTCCATCTCCCCAGACATCCGCGTCCAGGTGGATGGCAGCATCGGACGGTCTCCCACGGACGAGATTGCCAATCTGGTGCCTTCTGTCCAGTATGCGGACAAGACGTCTCTGGGCTCCGACAGCGGCTCACAGGCCAAGGATGCTCACCTGTCCCCCAAGAGACCCTGGAAGGAGCCCATCAAAGCCGAAGAAGGGGGTCAGTTTGGCAAAGCCATAGAGAAAGACGACTGTGACGACATGGGAATGGAAGAAGCCAACGAACTCACCAAGCTCAACGTTTCAAAGAGTGTGTGAGGCGGCACCCACCCGCTGCCCGAGGTGCTCTGTTTGTCGAAACAGAATAATATTTGTATTTGGCTGTCGTGCTTTCAAAGCGCCACAGTTTCCCTCCCCGGACGTGGTGTCATGTGGTCATTTCAGCCCTAACTTCTGTGTGGATCACAGTTATTCAGGGTTCATTTTCATCCATTTCTTCCCTTTCGCTCCCTTCCCTGGAAACCCCGCCTGCCTCTGGGTCATCCGTTCAGCACATGGTGGAGAACAAGTGCCTTCAGGGCTGGCCTCGGCCTGGAGTCTCGGGACAGAGGCCGCCGGTGGAGATCATGGCTTTGGGTATTACTTGACTTTTAGAACAAAAGCTGTGGTTAAGATCTCATTTTTACTGCTTTTTTCCACGAGACACTCTTTTCGGTTCTCTGGCTAATGCCGTTTTTGAGTTTATTTTGTTTCTGTCTCAGTCGCGGTGTTCCCCAGCGACCTGACCTCTCTACGTAAGCACGCGCGCACACACACTTGCATTCATGAATCTGATCTAAAGTGCCAGTAATCCACCAACAGGGGGTGCCAAGGGGGCACGTCACGACGGCGCCGCCACCCCCACCAACCCACCTGCGCTTTCCCGAGCACCTGGCCTCGTGGGCTGAGTAGGCCTCACTCCCTGCCCGGAGCAGGTTCAGGGACTCCCTCACATGCATGCAGGCCAAGGCAGCAAACACCAGCCAGGCACAATGCCTTGGGGGTCTCAGAGTCGCCCCTCACCCCGACGTTCCACCCAGGGGTCTTCTAGTCGGGAGTGGAGGCGTTGGTCCTGGACGCTGACTCATCGGAGGAGAGGGAAACACCAAATAAACATCCAAGGTTGCATTTATTTATTTATATATTTATCCGGAAGCGTGTGTGCTCCGGGATGGGGTGCTGGGTCCTCAGGGTGGGGGGAAGTAGCCACAGGGAAGGCAATTTCTAGGAAGGTGACCAGATAGATGTCTCTCTGTGTTTTCGGCCACCTGGGGCCGCCCCCAATCTCCCCACCCCGAGACGGGTCTAAGCGAGACCCCAAAGCACGGCCAGTGCGATTCTGGGGTTGGGGGAGTAGCTGCCCCTGCCACCCACGAGGGCTCCTTCCTGCCGGGGTTCACTCAAAGCCACGGGGGTCTGGGTAGGCAGCCCCAGTGCCATCTTGGCTTCCACAAATTCAAGAAGTTTTTCAGCTCCCTCTTGTGCTCGGATGGCACAGGGCCTGTGGCAGGATTTAATCAGGGAAGCAATTCCAGCCTCTGAGGCGGAGTTCTCAGACCGTCCCCAGAGACACTCATCTGGATGCAAACTCGGGGTCTGTGGGGGGCGGAATCCCGAGGGCTGCACGGGAGACCCAGGGAAGCTCCCACCGGCCGCTCGGCTGCGGGTACTGTCTGCCGTGTTTTGCTGCATTGAGTCTGAAATTTACATGGAAGTGAACTCGCCCAAGTTGCCAGTCGGATTTGTAGCCACTCTTCCAGGGGACTCCGGCGATGCCGATGAGGCCCTGGGCATGCTTCTTGTCAGTCTTGCCCCATGTCCCCGTGCATTTTGCTTTCCGCTCGTAAATCCCACTGTCTTGTTCTCATGCCCGCATCAGTGCCCATCATCACTCCTCTTCCCCAAAGACATACAGATTGCCCTCTCCAGCATGAAGAAGTCAGGATTCTGACCCGCCTTTCTAGGGGCCTCGCCCAGGGCAGCCACCTAGCAGGACAGCGGGACTTGGGGTCCCAGCATCTAGGGAGTCCAGAGCACCCCCGGTTGCTGTAAGATTTCCCGTCAGGTGTGACTGTCCGTTTGCTGGTCTTCCAATACCGAAGAAAGGGTGGTTGTGACAATACCTCTTGCTTCTAAAGAATGTAAAAAAAAAACACCACAGATTTTTTTTTCCTTAAAAAACACTACCTGATGCTTTCCTTGTTCGTGGGGATCGCGGTCACATGACACTCTTTCTGCCATCAGTATTAAGGTGTGTATTTGAATGTCGTCCCCTCCTTCCCCTCCATGCTGTGTAGCTTTGAGGGGCTGGGCGGTTGCTGATGTCCTTGCTGTCTTGCTCGGAACCTGCTCGGCAAAGTTCATCTCCGCACACCCTTCTTCCCCATCAAACTCTCACCCTTCCCCTACCACAAAGGTGTTTGCGATTCCTCACCCTGGGCACCCAAGGATCTGCAAACTGGAGTCTGGTTCAGGCCCGTGCAGTCTCACCCAGAGCTTAATGTTGTCTTTAAAAACACCCTGAGCCTTCCTAAACAACCAGTGCAGATGCTCTCTCTGGGCCACGAAGCCCCTCGAGTCCTACCTGTCCCCTGCTCCAAAGCATACCTCAGTGCAGAACCACAGAATCTCTGCAGCGGAAACGCCGTGCATCTCCGTCTGTTGGCAGTGAACACACCGTGCTGGAGACGCGGGTTTCTAAGCAGCTGGCGCAAGTGCCGTTGACGGGATGGGTCGTTCTTCAGGGTGGCAGTACCTCTTAGGAACTTAGGACAGGAAGCAATACTTCAGCATTGAATGTGTGTAAATAGTTGCTTCGAGTTGCAATTGCTGTTTTCTTCTCAGCCCCACCTCAGATCAAATTATATATCCATATATATGGTAAACAAGCACACACAGTTTTATCCAATGCAAACAAATGTAGAGCATCAGTTATGAAACCCTCGAACAGCTTGAGAGTCCCACAGGCTGTGCCGCACCTGTGACTCCATCCACACTGACGTCACCCGCGGGGGCTGCACCTGCACATTTGCACACGATCGGAGAGCCAAAGGCCGCGTGCTTCCTGTTACATGGGCTGTAGTCATTTGTAGTTTCCAAAGACACATCTGCATTTGAATTTCTAGATTTTCGAGGTAAGGAGTTTTGCTTTTTTAATTGGTTGTTTTGAAAATCACACCATGCCTAGAATCTGAAATTGAATCAGCAAGAACCAACTGTCTGCATTTTCCATATTTCCTTTGATCTGCTCTTTTTAAATTGTTAATTCTAATAATTTCAAAATGCATTCACTGAAGAAATGGACATTAAAATATTCTGAAATCTAAACATTTGATGCCTGGTATTTTCTTATTGAAAGATCGGCACTGCTTCAGAGACGAGGGCCGTCTTCCTGGGATATCCCATGTTCTGCTTCTCCTTCACATCATGACTTCAGAAACAGGGCAAGTAAAACACCTTGTTTGTGTACATGTTATTTTTTTAATTGGATGTATTTGCTACAGTTAACTTGGGTTGAAAAGTATTTATTTTTACACAGAATTTTTTTTAAACAATAAAGTTGCGGGACAAGTTTTGCTCGTGAGATTTTTCCCTATTAGGCTTTCTAAATAGTTTTCTGCAACATCCTAAGAGAAGGAATTGAGGGGAAAAAGTAGGTTTTCTGAAAAGGAAAGAGTTATTGCAGGTGCATGGATTACTGGGGTCCCGGTGTTTTGGGGAAGTCACAAAGCCACTTTAGACTGTTTAAAGTATAGAGCCTCTTCCCAGAAATACACACATGCCATTTTTTTTTAAGCCCAAACAGACCACAACACGTGCCATTTTCTACACTTCTTAGGAGTTCACCACACCCCCAAATCTGAGGCCAAATTATGGATCTTCTAGGGATTAGAGCCTCTTCCCCTGCAGGGTTCTTCCTGATGAGTTAAAATTTTTTTTGAGACAGTCTTACTCTTGCCCAGGCTGATGCAGTGGCACAATCTCAGCTCACTGCAACCTCTGCCTCCTGGATTCAAGCAATTCTCATGCCTCAGCCTCCTTTTTGTATGTTTAGTAGAGACAGGGTTTCACCATGTTAGCCAGGCTGGTCTTGAACTCCTGGCCTCAAGTAATCTGTGCGCCTCAGCCTCCCAAAGTGCTGGGATTACAGGCATGAGTCACCGCGCCTGGCCTGGGGAGTTAAGTATTTATGACCAACTTCAGGGCACAAAGATTCTCTTGTAGACTCTGCAAAGGGAGCTAAATTCATGGCCTCCAGTCATGGACTTGCGGGGGGTGCAGTCTCCAGGCGATTCTCTGTTGGAGCCCGGGGCCAATGAGGACGCTATTTGATGAGGCTTCTCTCTTCCTTACTATGGGTATCCCTGGCCACCTTTCCAGCTTAGGGAACAACCATCCTTACCGCCTTGAAGGTCTTGTAAGGATGTAGGTTTTGTTTGGTTGGTTTTTTTTGAGACAGGATCTCATTCTGTTGCCCAGGCTGGACTGCAGTGACTCCATAAGGGCTCACTACAGCCTCGACCTCCCCTGACTCAGGTCATCCTCCCAGTTCAGCCTCCAGAGTAGCTGGGACAACAAGTTCGCACCACCACACCCAGCTAACTTTTTGCAGAGACAGGGTCTTGCCGTGTTGGCTAGGCTGGTCTCGAACGCCCGGGTTCAAGTGATCCTTCGTCCTCAGCCTCCGAAAGTGCTGGGATTACAGGCGTGAGCCACCACGCCCAGGCAGAACATGGGTTTTTCTACCAGAAAGGGCACCCAGGGACTTAGAGGATTTCTCAGACGGTCAAGAAAGGCAGCCTCTAATTTTTGCAATCAGCCCCAGAACCGATCATTTGCGGTTTCTCTTTCGTCTGAAATCTTGTTCACATGGTTGCTTTTCCCAGCTGTGGGAATCTATCGTTGTGGCCACCTGGAATAGATCCCACGAACTGGGAAAGTGAAACTAACTGGAGAAAGCCCGGAGGAAGTGATTAAGAAAAAGAACACACACGTGCTGGACACGTACATTTCAAATCTTCCCAAGTGTCTATTTTTATACAGTTCTTTTGTAAAACTTGTTTTTTTTTTTTTTTTTTTTAAATAACATGACTCTAAAGAGTTGTTACTGGATATTAGAGTAATTTAAGCTTGGGGAATTCTCGTATTCCTGCGGGGCCTGAAAGTCTAAAGGAAATGTGAATTGAATAATCCGCGTGCCTGTTGGAATCTCATTCAGCAGCAGTGATTCTTAACTGTTTTTTGTTTGGTTTGGTTTGGTTTGGTTTGGTTTTTTTGGGTCACAAAGCCTTTGATAATTCAATGAAAGTTATGAATCCTCTGTCCAGAAAAATGCACATAAAAACAACTCTTGATTTGTTTGTTTGAGACAGAGTCTGGCTCTGTCAACCAGGCTGGAGTGCAGTGGTGTGATCTCGGCTCACTGCGACCTCCACCTTCCAGGTTCAAGTGATTCTCCTGCCTCAGCTTCCTGAGTAGCTGGGACTACAGGCATGTGCCACCACGCCCAGCTAAGTTGTATTTTTAGTAGAGACAGGGTTTCACCATGTTGGCTGGATTGGTCTCGACTCCTGACCTCAGGGAATCCACCCGCCTCAGCCTCCCAAAGTGCTGGGATTACAGGCGTGAGCCACCGTGCCTGGCCAACTCTTCTGATTTTGTATATAATTTCAGGAGTCCACAGATGCAAATAAAGTGCCCCGATCCACAGTAACCAGAGAGATGACCTTTCATTCTGACTCCGCAGATGAGGTTTCCTAGCGTTTCTGCACTCTCCATTGGAAACCTGATTCAGCAAGTTAGTGCTACTTTTTGATACATGCGTTTTTATTATTATTATTATTATTATTATTATTAAGACAGCATTTCACTCTGTTGCTCCGGCTGGAGTGCAGTGGCACAATCTTGGCTCACTGCAACCTCCATCTCCAAGGTTCAAGCAATTTTCCTGCCTCAGCCTCCCAAGTAGCTGGGATTATAGGCAGGCACCACCATGTCCGGCTAAATTTTGTATTTTTATTAGAGACGGGGTTTCACCATGGTGGCCAGGCTGGTCTCAAACCTGCCTCAGCCTCCCAGAGTGTTGGGATTACAGGCGTGAGCCACCGCGCCCAGCCTTGACACATGCATTTTTAATCAAAATTATATTTTAGAATTTAATGTGTGAGTTATCTAAATATATTTGAAGAGCTGCTTAAAAAACATTTCAGTACACAAATAATAGTTAAATTATTTCCAACGGATAAGTAACATCCATCCAGTATTTGTTAAGTGCCTACTGTGTGCCAAATAACGCCCTAAATTCCCTTTTCTTAGGTTTTTTAATTTACCTACATTGTTAAATTTTCGGCAATATATGAGAGCATTTGAGAAACAGCTGTGATTAGAGCTGTGCTTTTCCAGGTGGCTTTACCTTTACCACTGTGAATTCCACTAGGAAACTGAAGGGACTTTCCAGATACGAGGAATTGAGTGGGGACTTTTTTGTTTGTTTGTTTAAGATAGAGGCTCACTCTGTCACCCAAGCTGGAATGCAGTGGCTCAATCACAGCTCACTGCACTCCCAGCCTGCCCGTGCTCCAGGGACCCTCCTGTCTCTGCTTCCTGAGTAGCTGGAACTAGAGGCGCGTGCCACCATGCCCTGCTAATTTTTCTGTTTTTTGTGGAGATGGGGTTTCACCATGTTGCCCAGGCTGGTCTTAAACTCCTGGGCTCAAGTGATCCACTCGCTTCGGCCTCCCAAAGTGCTGGGGTTACAGATGTGAGCCACCTCGCTGCTCACATTTTTAAATAGGACTGTCAGTGTCAGCTCTAATGCCTGCAAGATTATTTTCTTGTCCATGGCTTTATGGAGAATTCAACCTCTGAATAAAAGGCAACCGAGGCCAGGCGTGGTGGCTCTCACCTGTAATCCCAGCACTTTGGGAGGCTGAAGCGGGCAGATCACATGAGGTCAGGAGTTTGAGACCATCCTGGCCAACATGGTGAAACCCTGTCTCTACTGAAAATTCAAAAACTAGTCGGACATGGTGGCAGGCGCCTGTAATCCCAGCTACTTGGGAGGCTGAGGCAGGAGAATCACTTGAACCCAGGAGGCAGAGGTTTCGGTGAGCCGAGATTACACCATTGCACTCCAGCTTGGGCAACAAGAGCAAAACTCCGTCTCAAAAAAAGAAAGAAAAAAAAATTCATTGCTTTAATTACGTGTGGAACATTTATTATCTCGCATATGCTTAGAATGGAGAAATGTTTAAATAATTCAAATGAGCCTGATCTCTGAAAAACCTATACTTGGTGTCCATACAGTAACTAAATTATCCAAATGGTCACAGGAAAGAGGTAAGGTTTGCTGCCTCCGTAGAAAAGACAGATTGCTGGCGGGGCGTGGTGGTTCACACCTGTAATCCCAGAACTTTGGGAGGCGAGATGAGCAGATCACTTGAAGGCAGGAGTTTGAGAGCAGCCTGGCCAACATGGAGAAACCCCGCCTCTACTAAAAATCCCCAAAAAAATATTAGCCAGGTGTGGTGGCGGTCACCTGTAATCCCACCTCCTCCGAAGGCTGAGGCAGGAGAATTGCTTGAACCTGGGAGACGGAGGTTGCAGTGAGCCGAGATCACGCCACTGCACTCCAGCCTGCGAGACAAAGTGAGACTCTGTCTCAAAAAAAAAAAAAAAAAAAAAAAGCTGATTCCACTGGTGTCTTATCCTTCCTACTATTTAACAGAGACAGACTATGTACCATTAATGCAAAATCAGGGTTTTCCCTAAACTTGTTGATTATGCAATAAATTCTTTCACAATTCTTTATTGTGTTAGGTAGTTTTTTAAAAGCCCTTATTGTGTATTTCGAGAATAGAAGGAAAGAAAAGAAATATTACTTGCCCACTTAATTGAATCATTATAGAATATAATTTGACATTTTCATGGCAGTTGGAGATCTCAGGTGAAAAAAATCTGACTTTGTCTGGGTGCTGTTGCTCACGCCTATAATCTCAGCACTTTGCAGGGGTCAGGTGGGAAGATCACTTGAACCCAGGAGTTTGAGACCAGCCTGGGCAACACAGTAAGACCTTGTCTCTACAGAAAATTTTTCAAAATTAGCCAGGCATAGTGGTGTACACATATAATCCCAGCTACTTGGGAGGCTGAGGTGGGAGGATGGCTTGAGCCCAGGAGGTCAAAGCTGCAGTGAGCTATGATCTCACCACTGCATTCCAGCCTAGGCGACAGAGCGAGACCCCAAAAAAATTTTTTTAAACTTTGAACAAACTTAGATGAAAGACATCCATAGACGTCTAAAGGTACTCACCCAGCCTTATGCCTGAAGACTGTCTGGGTTTTGTTTTGGCTTTTTTTTTAAATATTGAAGAATGTCATTTGTGTGAACTTTCAGAACATTAATTCAATTAAGACCTCAGAAGATAAGATGCAACTATTTTATGTATTTCTTTTATAGAGGTGAGATCTCACTATGTCACGCAGGCTGATCCCAAACTCCTGGGCTCAAGTGATCCTCTCTCCTCCACCTCCCAAAGCACTGGGATTACAGGCATCAGTCACCTCGCTTGGTCCAACCATTTTTTTTTTTTTTTTTTTGAGATGGAGTTTCGATCTTATTGCCCAGGCTGGAGTGCAGTGGCATGATCTCAGCACACCGCAACCCCTCACCTCCCGGGTTCAAGCAATTCTCCTGCCTCAGCCTCCCGAGCAGCTGGGATTACAGGCATGCACCACCGCGCCTGGCTAATTTTGTATTTTTAGTAGAGTCGGGGTTTCTCCATATTGGTCAGGCTGGTCTCGAACTCCTGACCTCAGGTGATCCACCCGCCCTGGCCTCTCAAAGTGCTGGGATTACAGGTGTGAGCCACTGTGCCTGGCCCAACTTTTTTTTTTTTAATGAGAGACATTTGAGGCAATTTTTCAGATAATTTTGGATAAAAGCATCCCTTTTTCCTCAAATATTTCATATGAGACAAAATGAACTTCTTGTATGAATCAGACACCTAGTGACCCAAATTATTCTGGGTAACTGTTTACTTTTCTTACACAGCCGGTACCAAAGGCCACTTTCTCTCCTTTTCAGCCCCTCATTTCCAAGTTCCCCTGTCTTTTCATTCATCTCTCTGTCTTATTGGCAGATGATGACAGGCTCAGACCTGCGTGCTTTGAGAGACAATCTAGCATGTTCTAGTACACTAACCATGTGGTATGACATGAATATGTGACCCCTCGGCCTCTACCTTGGGAAAGTTAACAGAACTCCAAAAGAGTTGGCCATGTTCCCAATCGATGGCTCTGTCACTGCCTTACACATGGGACCTCCCCACCTGTGTCCACGTCCATCATCCCTGTGGATGGCTCCTGCCGAGAGCTCCCCTGTGTGGATGCCAATGTCACGTGTGCTCTGAGACCGTCTCTTCTTTCCTTTACTGTGGCAAGGCAGCAACCTCCCAGCACCAAGGTGCGATGCTGCCCCCAGGCCTGCCCCCTTGGCTTCTTGGTGAACTTTGCGTTCCATTTCTGGCGCTTTTCCTGGTCTGGACCTTACACACTGGCCCAGAGGGAGACACTCCCAGCTGCGCCCCCTAAGCAGCCACTAAGTCCTGGGCAGCCTTTCAGGAAGTCATCCGCAGGTCCCTTCTGGTTTCAGCACCAGGCAGGTGCCCAAGCTGCGAGCTGGGAGTTCTGGGCCTGATCTTGGCTCAGACAGAGGAACTTCATCCGTTCGTTCCTGGGCTGGCCCAGCAGCAGCACACCAGGTTCTCGGGCAGGTGTGGGGCCCAGAGAGCCCCACCCAATCCCATCAACTAGGTCCCTGGAATTATAGAGGGCAGGGACAGAGCAGAGGACTAGACTGGGAACGCCCAGAAGAGTGGACATTGAAGCAACATCATCCCTAGCACCCAGTGTCTGCGGAGTTCAGCTCCCAGCCTGCCCCGGCCCCCGCGGTGGCCCCTGGGCTGCAGCTCTGCATGTCAGAAGCCATCGGACGGGGTACGTCACTGGGGCCTCTGGGCATATCCTCCTCATCCTGCAGCATTAAACTGAAGTGCTAATAATAACACTCAGATGAGTGCCAAGTGGAAAAATCAGAGCCTCGACATCCTCTGTGAAATCCTGCGTCAGTTTCATGCTTTGTAAGCAGTTTAGGATTTAGCCATTCCTGAGATGATCCAGTTATTACAATCAAATTCCACTTTCTCAATCCAAGCAGTGGTCCTCACACCAAAAGCAATTCTGGGAGGTGTGAGAGCTGTGACGCGGCTGTGATAGGAACCTCCCCACGCTGATGGTCAGCTTTGTCCCCACAGGTTGCCAGGGCAGATGCTCTTGCTGTTGGTGGTGTTGGATGGCTGCAAAGGGTGACAGCGGTTCAAGCAGCCTTGTGGCTTGTCTGTCATTTCCCAAACAGGCACTTTGCACACACACTAGCTAAAGCTTCCTACCTGTGGGCATGGCACCTCACTCGTCATAAAATTTAAAAATCACAGATTTTAAAGAATCTGTCCATTCCACAAGTGTGGATAGTTTTTTTTAAAATCATCATGTTTTCTAGAAATTTCTCGGTTTTTCTTTGTTTCCTCCCCTCCAACCCTCTTCTTTTTTTTCCCGTTCTCCCCCCGTTCCCCTCCCAACTCTCTTCTTATCTGCCCTTTCTCATCTTCTCTTTTCTAGAAGATGAAAATCCTTTGGAGAGGGACACTCCAAATTTCCCTTCAGTTCATGGGAAGAGAGTTGACATTCAGGAGCCAAATCATAAATTTAAAAAAATTAAAAACCGGCCGGGCGTGGTGGCTCACGCCTGTAATCCCAGCACTTTGGGAGGCCGAGGTGGGTGGATCACGAGGTCAGGAGACTGAGACCATCCTGGCCAACATGGTGAAACCCCATCTTTACTAAAAGTACAAAAATTAGCTGGGCATGATGGCGGGCACCTGTAGTCTCAGCTACTCAGGAGGCAGCTGAGGCAGGAGAATCACTTGAACCCCGGAGGTGGAGGTTGCACCTAGCTGAGATCACGCCACTGCACTCCAGCCTGGGCAATAGAGTGAGACTCTGTCTCAAAAATAAATAAAATAAAATAAAATAAAATAAAATAAAATAAAATAAAATAAATGAAAAACTGCTTATGCTCTCTCAGTAACCAAAACCAGGAAGAATTCTATCTGTGAAACACATATATATACATTTTTTGAGATGGCATCTTGCTCTGTCACCCAGGCTGGAGTACAGTGGCGCAATCTCGGCTTGCTGTAACCTCTGCCTCCCAGGATCAAGTGATTCTCCTGCCTCAGGCTCCCGAGTAGCTGGGATTACAGGTGTGTGCCATGACGCCCAGCTAACTTTTGTATTTTTTAGTAGAGATGGGGTTTCCCCGTGTTGGCCAGGTTGGTCTCGAACTCCTGATCTCAGGTGATCTGCCCACCTCGGCCTCCCAAAGTGCTGAGATTACAGGCATGAGACACCGAGCCCAGCCTGGTTGTTGTGTTTTCATCCACCAAGCCAAGCACCAGGCTCCAGGGGCTCTGCTACTAGGTGGCCTGTCCTTGGCCCTGATGCAGGCGCTTCCAGGAAGAATGGGCTGCAACTCTGTCCAGCCTGCATGTGCTGGGCCACCCTCAGCTCCCCTTGCTTGAACAGGATTGGCCAGAACATGCCGTGTGGCTGCAAGCAGCCTTGAATGCCACTGGAGATTTGAGGTTTAGGCGTCCCGTTCCTTGAGCAGGAACCTCTCTGCAGAAAGGCAATTAGAGGAGCAAAACCCCTTCTCCCTGACAGTCTGTCTCCCCAGCACTAGAAAGGAAGGTGAAGCATTCTTTTTAAGAAAACCCCTTTTTAAGAACCATGGGGCAGCCAGGCGCAGTGGCTCACGCCTGTAAGCCCAGCACTTTGGGAGGCCGAGGCAGGTGGATCACAAGGTCAGGAGATTGAGACCATCCTGGGCCAAACCCTGTCTCTATTAATAATACAAAAATTAGCTGGGCGTAGTGGTGTGTGCCTGTAATCCCAGCTACTCAGGAGGCTGAGGCAGGAGAATCGCTGGAACCAGGAAGTGAGAGGTTGCAGTGAACTGAGATGGCACCACTGCACTCCAGCCTGGCAGCAGAGGGAGAGTCCATCTCAAAAAAAGAAAAAAAAGATAACCATGGTGCAGGTGAAGTGGTTCACATCTATAATCTCAGCGGTTTAGGAGGCCAAGGTGGGAGGATCACTTGAGCCCAGGAATTTGGGACCAGCCTTGGCAACGTCATGCCACTGCACTTCATCTTGGGCAATGTAGTGAGACCCCATCTCTACAAATAATATAAAAGGCTGCTGGGCATGGTGGTGCATGCCCGTGGTCCCAGCTATTCAGAAGGCTGAGGCAGGAGGATTGCTTGAGCCCAGGAGTTCGAGGCTGCAGTGAACTGTGATTGCACCACTGCACTCCAGGAATAGCAACAGAGTGAGCCTCTGTCTCTTAAAAAAAAAAAAAAAGAAAAGAAAAAACATGCATGAGATACACCACTGCAAATCTGGTTCCAACTTCCTCTGTGATTTTGCTGGAGTTTGTTCAACACTGATCTCATGGATAAGAGTGAACCAAAGCTTGTTTTCTTTGGACTGCTTTGAGCAAAAATAGAAGAAAGGGGCTCATTTTTTCCAGTGATTTTTTATTTTTCATCAATAGTGCAGATCCAAAGTAAGTATTTATTCACTGGCCCGATTTCCCAATCTTTTAACTTAGAAGCGTGATTGCCAATTTCCTTGGTTTTTAAGAATGCGCTGAAAACAAGCCTCCAAGCTTAGGCGCCGGGAATCGTAGAAATTTCTGTCCACGTGCTTGGATCAGACTTCCAGCACAAACTGTGATGTGTGCAACTCATGACTCTGAGTTTGACTTCTGTTGGCTGCTGTTGGGTGAACAGGTGTGTGCGGCGGACTAATAACACAGTGCAAAGAGAAGTTGTACTTCCTCTGGGAAGGGAATGGGAATTTGGGTTTTTGTTGTTGAATTTCAGCCCAACGGTTTAGAAAGAAAATTCTTGCTCTCTTTACCACTTTGCATTGCACAGGAAGGTGGGAAGAAAGATTTTAGATGTGCATGTTAACAAATGCGCTTATGGATACATTTTTTTTTCTCCATGCAAAAAAAAAAGTTTATCTTTTCTTTTATCCAGTTATCAAGCTTGTATGAAAATAAGAAAATATATCCTTAAGTAGAATCGCGCCCTGGAAGGGGCCCACTTGCGTGCTCTCCTGAGATGAAAATAGTCATCCCAGCCGAGAACGGTGGCTCATGCCTGTAATTCAAGCACTTTGGGAGGATTGCTTGAGGCCAGGAGTTTGAGACCAGCCTGGTTAACATGGTCAGGTGAAACCCACCTCCCCTAGAGATAACAAAAATTAGCTAGGCATGGTAGCAGCCACCTGTAATCCCAGCGACTCGGAAGGCTGAGGCAGGAGAATCGCTTGAACCCGGGAGGCGGATGTTGCAGTGAGCCAAGATCGTGCCACTGCACTCTAGCCTGGGCGACAAGAGCGAAACTCCATCTCAAAAAACAAAACAACCCCACAAAACCTAGGGACTTCATTCTCGAGTTTTTTTAAAAGGATACTAGTTTTAGTTTTGATTTACCAAATCACGTTTCTGAGACTTTTCTTCAATTAAAATAAGTCACTGTTGAACTATTGTGAGGCACTCATTCTAATTTCATGGCTTACAGAAGTTTACAGGAACATAACATTTGATGCCTATGAAATTCATTAGAGTGCTGCACTATCTTGTGAACTGCATGCCATCTGTCTTATATGTGTTTCCAGGGGGGGTTTACATGGTCCTCACCACATACTGGATGGAACGGACTCGTATTTTTTATGAACACACACACCCTGAGACCCAAGACCGTCCGTCATAAAACAAGGCCGTATATGACTTGGATTAAAATCCCCATGGAGAGCCTGATGTCACCCAGGGAAGTGCGCGTCTACTTGCACGCTCTTGAGAAAAGGTTGAGAGAACAGTCCTTCCAGCTCACCAAATACCATTTTGTTTCTGTCTGCTCACCACCCTTGCATTTGCAATAAACCTGACAAAAACTTCAGAGCGAAATAAGAATGTTCATATTTGAAGGCGACGTTGGCAGACGGCCACAGACTTCAAGTACGCAAGCTCATTCTGCTCTTGCTTTTCTGCCAGTAACTCCTTGGCCTCCGCATGCTCTGCAGAGGCAGGGCCTGAGGACGGATTGTGATCTTGTCCGATTATCGTGGACCCGCCGAAGACTCTTGACAAACAGGTGGCGAGTCACAGCCAAGTGCACTTTCTCTGCTCCTGAAAAAATTGCTTCTCCTCCTCATCCCACTCTAAGCCTAGAGGTGGGCAACCCCAGCGTCCCAGGTGTGAGCACACCCAGTCGTGGGGAATAGAGACCTCATGCCTGCCTGCCATAGGCCAATCCAGTGACGTTCATTTAAAGCTGGCTTTACTCATCCTTCCTCCACAATGAGAGGTGACCCTTCACTTCACCGAGGAAGGAAGGAAGAAAAGCGGGTGCAGGGAGGAAGGAGAGATGGGGGAAGGGAGATGGACTGAGTGAGGTAAGAATGAGAAAGAGGAAAGAGGAAAATGCCTTTACTGCTTTTAAGGTGGATTTGACCACCAGACACCGTGGCTCACACCTGTAATCCCAGCACTTTGGGAGGCCAAGCGGGGTAGATTTGAGATCAGGAGTTCAAGACCAGCCTGGCCAACATGGTGAAATTCCACTTCCAATAAAAAAATATAAAAATTGGTCAGGCAGGATGTCACATGCCTGTAGTCCCAGCTACTCAGAAGGCTGAGGCATGGGAATCGCTTGAACCCAGGAGGCAGAGGTTGCTGTGAGCTGAGATCATGCCACTGCATTCCAGCCTGGGTGACAGAGCGAGACTCTGTCTCAAAAAAAAGAAAAAAGAATTAGGTTCGTCTCACCTCATCCAGAAGCCATGGAGACAATTGAAGTCGCCACAGGAGACCCAGGGATCAGCTCCACAGGGGCAGGCTCCTCCCCACAACAGCAGGTCCTAGAATGTTCCAGAAACATTTTTAAAAATTGTGTTCTATGATATTTGTTAACGAACTCAGCCACCACCATCCCCACTCTTCTCCTGGTTGGGCAGACACAGCTGGACTCTCGGAAAGTGGGTGGGGGTGGAGGGCGGTCCCAGGAGTAGGGCCGTGGGTGTGAGGAAGGGGCTGATGACCAAGGCTATAAATAGCCAGGCAGCTGCTCAGCAGCTGGTACAGGGAATTGTCTGGACCAGGGGACGGCACCCAGGAAGAGAACAATGAAACAACACAGGTCAGAGGGCAAACAGAGAAGGAGGCGGTGGGGCAAGGGGGGCAGAGTCGCTCTGGTCCTTCCTCCCCTGCAGGTGTGACTCTGCACTTTTGGAGGTGCCGAGGGGAACCCTTGACAGCCCTGGAGGCAGCGGAAGGGACCTCGTGCTTCACCTCTTTGTGCCCAGAACCCACATCTGGCTCAAGACTGGACAAAAGAAAGACAGCTTGTCACCTAAGCTTTTGCATCGCAGGAGTCTGCCTGCTGGGGTGGCCGTGTGGTTTGCACATCAGTGTAGGTAATTTTTTAAAACCTTTCAACTTTTCGTTGGGGTGCAGCTTTCATCAGTAAAATGCGCATAGTTCAACTCTGATGCACCCATACAACTATCATTCCAAACAAGATACAGGATGTTTCTAGAAGCTCAGCTAACTCCCTCTGCCGCCCAGGGGACACTCTGTTTTGATCACTGTCACCCTAGATTGCATCTTCCTTTTGACCTCGGGGTTGAGTCAATTCACAGAAATCATGGGCTAAGGACCGTTCTGTGTCTGGCTTCTTTCACTTGTCAGTCCGCCTAGGAGGTTCCTCCCTGCTGTGTGCAGCAGAATTTTGTTTCTTTTCATTGCAGGGTAATATTTCATTGTATGAGGAGGCCACGATTTCTCTGTTCTGCTGAGGATCACTTGAGTTGCTTCCAGCTTGGGGCTGTTATGAAGAATGCCACAGCGAGCATTCTTATCAGTGCTAGAGCATTTCATGGTAGGTTTGGAAATAAATTCTGATGGGAATTAAAACTGGCACAACCTCTTTAAAGGGCAATTTAACAAGAGCTGTCTAAATTAAAACAACACGTGCCCTTTTGGGAATGAATTCTACAGATCTGCCCAAACATGCAAAATGTCTCATGCACCAGGTTCTTTTTCGCAGCATTTATTTGCAAAAGCTAGGGCTTGGCGACAACCTAAATATCTGTCAATAAATATTTATCCATCCATAGACTGGAATACCAGGAAGCCACCAGAAGGAACGAGAAAGCTCAGCACCAGCAGGACCTCCAAGTCAAGTAAAAAAGCAAGATGCTAAACAGTTCATACAGTTTTCCACCATGTAGATTAAAAAGGGACGGAATATATTTGCTTGTATTTGCATAAAGTATCTATGAGTATAGTCAAGAAATACATAATATGATCTATGTATGGGGCGGAGGGAAGGAAGATGTTTCTGTGTATGTTTCTTTGTAATCATTGAATTTTAAGCCATATGAATCCATTGCCTACTCAAAAACTCAATTTATTGTGAAAAGACTAAAGACCACTGAATTTTACACATTAAAATCCTATGATATGTGATTTAGATCTCAATGAAAAATGTACATTGAGGCTGGGCGCAGTGCCTCACGCCTGTAATCCCAGCACTTTGGGAGGCCAAGGTGGGCAGATCACTTGAAGTCAGGAGTTCAAGACCAGCCTGGCCAACATGGCAACCCCATCTCTACTGAAAATACAAATATTAGCCAGGCATGGTGGAAGGCACTTGTAATCCCAGCTACTCAGGAGGCCAAGGAAGGAAAATCTCTTGAGCCTGGAAGGAAGCAGAGGTTGCAGTGAGTCCAGATCACACCGCTGCACTCCAGCCTGGGACCCTGTCTCAAAAATAAATAAAATAAAATAAATTTTAAAATGCTTAGGCTATAGGGCCCAGCGTGGAGACTCACACGTGTGATTCCAACATTTTGGGAGGCTGATGCAGGAGAATTGCTTAAGCCCAGGAGTTCAGGACCAGCCTGAGTAACAATGACATTGTGTCTGTATATTAAAAAAAAAATTAGCCAGGTGTGGTGTTGCACACCTGTAGTCCCAACTGCTCAGGAGGCTGAGATGGGAGGATCACTTAAGCCTGGAAGTTTGAGGCTGAAGTGAGCTATGGTGGCATCACTACACTCCAGCCTGGGCGACAGAGTGAGAGCCTGTCTCTAAAAAATATATAAACAATAATAAGGCTTAGGCTAAGAGGGAGGGCAGAGCACACTCAGGTACATTCGGCCTTCTCAGTGCTACCAGGGAATGCCACTCCTCAGTAAGAAACAAGAATGCAAGGGTTCTCAAGGCGCCCAGCCTGTGGCCCTCCAGAAACAGTCGTGGTCATCATCCATTCATCCGTCTATTCATTCATCAACTCACCCTCCAGACAGCTGCAGAGGGCCTGCAATCTCCAGGCCTCCTCCCTAGGAGCAAACTGTGTGGCCACAGAGGTGGGAGCCACACAGGCAGATGGAACCGCAGCAGCCGCCAGTCCTGGAGGCCCCTCGGCTGTCCGTGCCGGCCTCGAAGTCCTCCCAGGTTTCTTAGGGCTTCGGGGACCCTGGCTGGCACCTCAGTCTGTGCTGAGCCTCCAAAGGTTCCTGTAGGTGCTGTAGGCTCCACTTCCCCAGCGGAGAATGCAGCCCGGCCTCCCTGCGGCTATACTGCCTCCCCTGCCGCGGGGCTGCCCCCGAGGGCCCGGGCCATGCTCCTTCTATGGCAGTACCTCTTCCTGGCACCTCCTCCATCCAGAGACACAAGCGGTCCCTTCGACTCCAGCATCAGACCTAATCTCAAGCACCAGGCAATACTCATTCATCTGATATTCTGTGAGCTGTGATCACCACTGCACTTCAGCTTGGCAATAGAGCAAGACCCTGTTTAAAAAAACAAAAACAACAGCAAATTCAGGAATCAAGGAAGGCTTTTTGGAAGTGGTTGAGGTTCAGCTGGGTCCTGAAGTTGAAACTTCCTTAGGCAGATATCAAGGAAAGGGACAACTGGAGCATGAGTATTAGCTTATGTTAAGACGTAGAGCTGCAAGGAACAAATCTCTCACTGTGATGGATTCCTGGGGTTCCAACAACCCCTCAGCAATCAGTATATTAATTCTAATAAAATGTTCTAAAATTCAGCAAAATGCAAGGAATCCCATTTTACAGGAAGGCAAATAAAGGCTCAGGCATATGTAAGGCACACAGGAAGTGACGGCCAACATGGGATTTAGACCAAGGTTTCTTTCCTCTCTGTTGATAGAGAACCCACCTCAGTTCCAGAACTTACCACAGAAAGAGGGTCCTCTTCCCACACCCCACTTCTCGGAGAGGGCTCAAGCCAGATCTGCCGCTGGAAGCAGATATCCGTGACTATTACGGCTCCTTGGACGGAAGCCAGGCCTTGAGCCTGTGGCTTACATTCCTTAATATTCAAGCACATTCCTTCATGTTCAAGTATACGTGGTTGGCCCGAGCACAGAAGCACAGAGCTGAGCAAAATATTCAGTGCCTTTTTCAGAGGACCCTGCTGGTGCTGGTGGATGTTCCTGTCCCTTCCTCCACCATCAACATTGTTAAAAACTAAGGTGAGGCCAGGCACAGTGACTCGTGCCTGTAATCCTAGCACTTTGGGAGGCTGAGATGGGAGGATCGCTTGAGCCCAGGAGTTTGGGACCAGCCTGGGCAATGTAGTGAGACCCCATCTCTACAAAAACTAAAATATTAGCCAGGCAGGGCAGCATGTGCCTGTAGTCCTGGCTACTCAGAAGGCTGAGGCAGGAGGATTGCTTGAGCCTAGGGGGTCGAGGCTGCAGTGAGCAGTGATTGCGCCACTGCACTCCAGCCTGGGGAAGAGTGTGACCCTGTCTAAAAAAAAAAAAAAAAAAAGAATAACAAATGTTGGCAAGAATGTGAAAAAACCTAGAATCCTTTTAAGTTGCCAATGGGAATTTTAAATGGGACAGCCACTTTGGGTAAAAAATTTGGCAGTTCAACTTACCAATAAGACACAGCAATTCCACTTTCAGGTATCTACCAAAGAGAAATAAAAACCGACGTCCACATGAAAACTTGAATGTCAATGTTCATGGATGTGTTATTTGTAGTAGCCCAGAACTGGAAGTAACCCACGTGTGTCATCTGCTAATAACAGATAAATAAAATATGGCATAGTCACACAACAGGATAGTATCCAGCCATGGAAATCTGCCAGACATGGTAGAGCATGCCTGTAGTCCCAGCTACTCAGGAGTCTGACGTGGAGGATCACTTGAGCCCAGGAAGTTGAGGCTGTAGTGAGCCATGTTTGTGACACTGCACTCCATCCTGGATGACAAAGTGAGATCCTGTCTCAAAAAAAAGAAAAAAAAGAGGCCAGGCTCAGTGGCTCACGCCTATAATCCCAGCACTTTGGGAGGCTGAGGTGAGTGTATCACCTGAGGTCAGGAGTTCGAGACCAGTCTGGCTAACATGGGGAAACCCTGTCTCTACTAAAAATACAAAAATAGCTGGGCGTGGTGGTGCATGCCTGTAGTCCCAGCTACTCGGGAGGCTGAGGCAGGAGAATTGCTTGAACCCGGTAGACAGAAGTTGCAGTGAGCCAAGACGGTGCCACTGCACTCCAGCTTGGGTGACAGAATGAGACTCCATCTCAGAAAAAAAAAAAAAAGGAAATATGAAATGTCCAGAAAAAGCAAACCTATAGAGACAGAAAGATCAATGGTTCCTGGGGCAAGGGAGAACTGTCAATAGCTGAGAGTAAAATTTTTAGGGTGGAGGCGTTCTAAAAATTGGGTTGTGTTGGTTATATGACTCTACAAATTTACTAAAAAGTGTTGGTTATACATTTAGAGTGGGTGACTTTTACTACAGGTAACTATATCTAAATAACACTGTAAAAGTAAAAGAAAGTAACCTGCAAGGTATTAAGGCCCAGGTGAGACAGGTGCCAATAAGATAATCATTTTGTAAGTTGAGTGATGGGTAGCAGGATTCATTATACTATTATTTTTGTTTACGTTTGAAATTTTTCATTATGCTAAGTTTAAAAAATGAATACATACACCTCTGTGCTTCCAAACACGAAAACACATGCGTTCCCATGAAATCCCAAGCAGGCCGTATCGGCATCATTTACGAGCCTTCCTTTCTACCGAGTTAGTTAGTGAGTTTCCTAGAGACGGGGATGGTTTCCTCTAATTTGTGGCTTTTTTGTATTTCCCGGATCTGACTTTGAAGGCTGACAAATAAATGTTAATTGAATAAGTTATTTAAGTAAAATGGGGAGAGAAAAAAAGAAATATCTAGTAACATAGGAAAGATCATTTTCTAAAAGCTAACTTGAGTTTCTTGAAAGGAAATCTTTCCACTTCTCAGAACTTCAAGAGCTCCTCTTCCATGTATATTTGGCTGTTGCTTTTTTGTTTGGAATGTCCTGCTTTAGAGAGAGCTACCATCAGTAGAAGTGTGAGGAATGGATCCCTTGTTCTCATTTTTAAAAAATTATTCAAGCATCTACGTGAAGATAATGCTGAACAAAATTGGATTCTTCTTTTTTTTTGAGATGGAGTTTCACTCTTGTCCCCCAGGCTGTGGGGTGCAATGGCATGATCTCAGCTCACTGCAACCTCCGCCTCCCAGGTTCAAGCAATTCTCCTACCTCAGCCTCTGAGTAGCTGGGATTACAGGTGTGTGCCACCACACCCAACTAATTTTGTATTTTTAGTAGAGACGAGGTTTCACTATGTTGGCCAGGCTGGTCTCAAACTCCTGACCTCAGGTGATCCTCCTGCCTCAGCCTTTTAAAGTGTTGGGATTATAGGTGTGAGCCACTGTGCCCAGCCTAGATTCTTCTTAATTTTTTTTCCTTTTCTCTGATGGAGTCTCATTCTGTCTCCCAGGGTGGAGTGCAGTGGCTTGACCTTGGCTCACTGCAGCCTCCACCTCCCAGGCTCAAGCAGTTCTCCTGCCTCAGCCTCCCAAGTAGCTGGAACTGGAGGCCCACATCACCATGCCTGGCTAATTTTTGTATTTTTTGTACAGACGGGATTTCACCATGTTGCCCAGGCTGGTCTCGAACTCCTGACCTCCAATGATCCGACTGCCTCAGCCTCCCAAAGTGCTGGGATTACAGGTGTGAGCCACCATGCCCGGGCAACATTTTATAATGTCTCAGAGTCCTCATTGGGAGTCTCCTTTCCCATCACGTTGAGGTAGGAGGTGGGATTTGATTCCTGACGGGGACCAAATTGAGGACTAGCTAAAACAGGGACTGGGTGGAAGCAGATTTTCATAAGACATGCCCACCATGTGTCAGTTTGCCATCACCATAGCAACACCTGGGAGTTACCACCCCTTTCCATGGCAACGACCCAGCACCCAGAAGTTACCACCCTTTTCCTAGATTCTGCATAATCTGCCCCTTAATTTGCATGTAATTAAAAGTGGGTATAAGTATGACGGCAGCACTGCCTTTGAGCAGCTATTCTGGGCACAGAGCAGAGGGACTGCCTATGGGGTAGGAAGCAGTCCCTCTGCTGCTGCTGTACACTGCTGCTCCAATAAAAGTTGCTGTCTACACCACCAGCTCGTCCTTGAATTGTTTCCTGGGTGAAGCCAAGAATCTTCCCGGACTAAGCCCCAGTTTGGGGGCTCACTTGGTCTGCATCAGCATTAGCATAGAACATACACTTATTTGAGTTTGTTCTGATATATTTCCTGTTTTTAAAAAAATGTGATTTTCTTGCCGGTTGACAGGGAGGCACAGGAAAGCTTTGAAGAATCTTCCAGATTTGCCTAACAGAGATGTGCATCTGACCTGACAAGACAGATCTGCCACTCGGGGTCTTTCAAGAGCAGGCAGGAGGGAGAGGAGGTAACATGGATCAATTACAGATGTGTGTTGCTTTTTTTTTTTTTGAGGTGGAGTCTCACTCTGTCACCCAGGTTGGAGTGCAGTGGCGCAATCTCGGCTCACTGTAACCTCCGCCTCCTGGGTTCAAGCGATTGTCCTGCCTCAGCCTCCCAAGTAGCTGGGACCACAGGTGTGTGCCACCACGCCTGGCTAATTTTGTATTTTTAGTAGAGATGGGATTTCACTATGTTGGCCAGACTGGTCTCGGAACTTCTGCCCTCAGTTGATCTGCCTGCCTCAGCCTCCCAAAGTGCTGGATTTACAGGCTTGATCCACCGTGCCTGGCCTGTGTGTTGCTTATTGACGGGCACACCTGAGAAAGTCAACATAAGGCAATGTTGTCATTGTGTGAACATCACAGGGTGCACTTACACAAGCCTAGACAGCACAGCCTACTACACACCCAGGCTATGTGGTGTAACCTATTGTTCCTACATTACCAACCTGTACAGCTTGTTACCCCACTGAATACTGTAGGCCATTGCAACAAAATGGTAAGTGACTGTGTATCTAAACACTTCTAAACATAGAAAATGCACAGTACAAATACAGGGTAAAACATTAAAAATGGGCCACGTGGTGGCTTACACCTGTAATCCCAGCACTTTGGGAGGCCAAGGCAGGCAGATCACCTAAGGTCAGGAGTTCGAGACCAGCCTGGTCAACATAGTGAAAACCTGTCTCTACTAAAAATACAAAAATTAGCTGGGCATGGTGGCGGTCACCTGTATTCCCAGCTACTCAGGAGGCTGAGGCAGGAGAATTGCTTGAACCTGGGAGGTAGAGGTTACAGTGAGCACAGATTGCGCCACTGCACTCCAGCCAGGACGACACAGCAAGACTCCATCTCAAAAAAAAAAAAGATTAAAAATGGCACACCTGTATAGGGCACTTACCATAAACGGAGCTTGCAGGACTTCAAGTTGCTCTGGGTGAGTGGTGAGCGAATGTGAGGGCCTGGGACAGTACTGTGCATCACCGTAGACTCTGTAGACACTGTACACTATGGCCACATGAAATTTATTTAAAATTTTCTTCTGGCCAGGCGCGGTGGCTCACGCTTGTAATCCCAGCACTTTGGGAGGCCGAGGCCGGTGAATCACAATGTCGGGAATTCAAGACCAGGCTGGACAAGATACTGAAACCCCTGTCTCTACTAAAAATACAAAAAATTAGCTGGGCGCCTGTGATCCCAGCTACTCCAGAGGCTAGGCAGGAGAATCACTTGAACCTGGGAGGTGGATGTTGGAGTGAGCCAAGATCACACCACCGCACTCCAGGCCAGGTGACAGTATAAAGCTCCATTCCCCCCTACCAAAAAAAAATTGTTATTTCTTCTTCAATGTTAAATTTTGTTTTTTATTTTTTTTGAGACAGGTCTTACTTTGTCGCCAGGCACCCGGCTGGAGGGCAGTGGCACAATCTCGGCTCACTGCAACCTCCACCTCCCGGGTTCAAGCAATTCTCCTGCCTCAGCCTCCCAGGTAGCTGGGACTACAGGCGCATGCCACCACTCCCAGCTAATTTTTGTATTTTTAGTAGAGACGGGGTTTCACCATGTTGGCCAGGGTAGTCTCGAACTCCTGACCTCGTGATCTGCCTGCCTCGGCCTCCCAAAGTGCTGGGATTACAGGCTTCAGCCACCGCGCCCTGCCCCTTCAATGTTAAATTAACCTTAGCTTACTAGAACTTTTTTACTTTATAAACTTTTTAATTTTTTTTTTACATTTTTACTTTTTTGTAATAACAGCTCAAAACACACATTGTACAAAGATATTTATTTTCTTTATATCTTCATTCTATTAGCTTTTTGTTTTTTATTTTTTGGTTTTTTTTTTTTTTTTTTTGGTAGGGTCTCACTCTGTCACCCAGGCTGGAGTGCAGTGGCACCATCTTGGCTTACTGCAGCCTTGACCTCCCATGCTCAAGCAATCTTCCCATCTCAGCCTCTCAAATAACTGGGACCGCAAACACATGTTACCACACCAGGCTAATTTTTGTATTTTTTGTAGAGACAGGGTTTGGCCACCTTACCCAGACTGGTCTCAAACTCCTGAGCTCAAGCCATCCATCCACTTTGGCCTCCCAAAGTACTGGGATTGCAGGCATGAGCCACTGCACCTGGCCCTATTAGCTTTTTTCTTTTCTTTTCTTTCTTTCTTTCTTTCTTTCTTTCTTTCTTTCTTTCTTTCTTTCTTTCTTTTTCTTTCTTTCTTTCTTTCTTTCTCCTTCCTTCCTTCCTTCTTTCTTTCTTTCTTTTCTTTCTTTTCTTTTCTTTTTTCAAGGCAGAGTCTCCTTCTGTTGCCCAGGCCAGAGTGCAGTGGCATTATCTCAGATCACTGCAACTTCCACCTCCTTAGTTCAAGCAATTAGATCACCCTGCCTCAGCCTCCCTAGTAGCTTGGATTATAGCTCTCACCACGACACCTGGTTAGTTTTTGTATTTTTTAGTGGAGACAGGGTTTCACCATGCTGGCCAGGGTAGTCTCGAACTCCTGACCTCAGGTGATCCACCTGCCTCAGCCTCCCAAAGTGCTGGGATTACAGTCCGAGCCACTGTGCCCAGCCAGCTTTTGTGTATTAATTTTTTTGAAATTTTGTGTTAAAAACTAAGACACACACACACACACACACACACACACACACACACACCACCCTAGACCTACCCAGGATCAGGATCATGAATATCACTGTCTTTCACTTCCACCTCTTGTCTCACTTGAAAGTCTTCAGGGGCAACATATATGGAGACTGTCAACTCCTGTGATAATAATGCCTTCTTCTAGCATGACTCCTGAAAGGCCTGACCGAGGCTGTTTTACAGGTAACCTTTTTTTTTCGGACGGAATCTAGCACTGTCGCCTGGGCTGGAGTGCAATGGTGGGATCTCGGCTCACTGCAACCTCCGCCTCCCGGGTTCAAGCAATTCTCCTGCCTCAACCTCCTGAGTAGCTGGAACTACAGGCACCCACCACCACATCTGGCTAGTTTTTTGTATTTTTCATAGAGACGGGGTTTCACTATGTTGGGCAGGCTGCTCTTAAACTCCTGACTTCATGATCAGCCCGCCTTGGCCTCCTAAAGTGCTGGGATTACAGGCGTGAGCTATCTTGCCTGGCCTTTAACTTTTAAAAAATACGAGTTCATTTTAAGTAACAATAAAGGCCAGGCACTGTGGCTCAGGCCTGTAAACCCATGACTTTGGGAGGCCAGGGTAGGAGGATCATTTGAGTTCAAGAGTTCAAGGCCACCCTGGTCAACTTAGTGAAACCTTGTCTCTACTAAAAATTAAAACACAACAGCCAGGAGTGGTGGTGCACACCTGTAGTCTCAGCTACTCAGGCTGCTGAGGCAGGAGGATCCTTTGAGCTCCAGAGGCAGAGGCTGCAGCGAGCTATGGTCACACCACTGCACTCTAGCCTTGGCAACAGAGCGAGACCCTGTCTCTATAAAAACAAAACAAAATGAAATGAAAAAAAGTACAGTTTAGTAAATACCTAAGCCAGTAACATAGTTGTGTATTATCATGACCGAGCATTATGTACGGTGCATAATTGCCTGTGCTAGACTTTTATACGACTGGCAGCACAGCAGGTTGGTTTACAGCAGCATCGCCACAAACTCGTGAGGAATGCTACCCCTGTGAAGTCTCTAGGCCATAAGAATGTTAAGAATTTTTCAGCTCCATGATAATCTTATGGGACCACGGTCCTCTACGCAGGCTGTTGACCCAAACCCCTGTTAGGCGAACGACTGTCCATCCCTGCGAGGGGCTGGGCGAAGTGCTGAGCCTTGAGAAGGCACGGCATGGCACCGCCCAAGGATCCTGTAATTGGGCCACGCAGGGGGTCGATGATCTGCCTGTGCCGTGGCAGGGAGACCCGGCGGGCCCCAGGGCTCCCCAGGGAGAGCCTGGCGCGCTCTCGGGTGCCACCTAGCGCCAGCCGGAGCGCTCAGACCTGTGACCCCAAACCCCAAAAAAGGCCCGGCGGTTTCAGGAGCCCCAGGCTCCGGGACTGAGCGAGCGCGGCCTGAGCATCCTGGGATTCAGAGCCAGCCTGTGGCCGCCCTTGGAACAGGGGTCCGCGGCCAGCGTCCCCCACGCGGCGTCCTGCCTGGGGTCCAGGCGCTCCCCCTGTCGGGTTTCTGGAGGCGCCGTGCCAGGGGTGGGACGGGCGCTGGCTCAGGAACAGGGATGGGGTCCCAGTCCTGCCTCAGTCCTCCCGGCACCCCTTTCTTTATGTAGGCGGAAGTGGCCCCAGTGCTACTTGGGCTCTTCCAGCCCTGCAAGCCCGGGGCCAATTGCGCAGACCGCCTCCAGCCCCTGACCCATCCTTGGAAGCCGTCCAGACTCCTGCAGTTTCTTTTCTTCTTTTTTTTTTTTAAATATACGGAGTCTTGCTCTGTTGCCAGGCTAGAGTGCAATGGCGCGATCTCGGCTCACTGCGACCTCCGCCTCCTGGGTTCAAGCGATTCTCCTGCCTCAGCCTCCCAAGTAGATGGGATTACAGGAATGAGCCACCACATCTAGCTAATTTTGTATTTTTAGTAGAGATGGGGTTTCACTATCTTGACCAGCTTGGTCTTGAATTTCTGACCTTGTGATTCACCCGCCTCGGCCTCCCAAAGTTCTGGGATTACAGGCATGAGCCACTGCGCCCGGCTTCCTGCAGTTTCTTAACCGCGCAGGTTACACTGGAGTCACTGGGGAACTTTTTAGAACAGACAAGAATCTGCCGGGCCCGTTGGCTCAGGCCAGTAATCCCAGCACTTTGGGAGCCTGAGGAGGGCGGATCACGATGTCAAGAGATCGAGACCATCCTGGCCAACATGGTGAAACCCTGTCTCTACCAAAAATACAAAAAAAATTATCCGGGCATGGTGGCACATGCCTGTAGTCCCAGCTACTCGGGAGGCTGAGGCAGCAGAATTTCTTAAACCCGGGAGGCAGAGGTTGTGGTGAGCCAAGATCAGGCCACTGCACTCCAGCCTGGCAACAGAGTGAGAATCCATCTCAAAAAAAAAAAAAAAAAAAGACAAGTATCTTCGCCCCACTTTAGACCAGTTGAATTGGGGGTGGGGGCGCTGGACGTCAGTATTGTTCCCGTTCACCAGCGGATCCCAGTGCACTGCTAAGCGTGGAGAACACCGCCTTACACTTAGCGTGCGTCCTCTGTGCACGCCCACGGACTCCTTTGCTGCAAAGTCTCACCTCTCTGAGCTACCTTGTCCTAGAAAGCATTCGCTTGGGGTCTAGCTCTGGTGTGTCTGACTGTACCCCTCTCTCACCTTGGATAGTGGAGGCAGTGGGGGAGTTGGAGAGGGGCTTCTTTTAACCAGAGGCCTGAAATTGCTCCAACATCTGGTTAGAGCAAAGCCAGGACTAGAATATGGATCTTTGAACTTCCTGTACAGTGGATGTTGCCAGATTTAGCAAATTAAAATACAGGGTATGCACATAACTATGAGGGTCAGAGAAACAGTGAATAATTTTTTTATCATAAGTATATCCCAAATAGTGCATGGCTTGGGATATACTTACACCAAAAAAAAAAAAATTGACGTTTGAAATTATTTGAAATTCAAATTTAGGCTGGGCACAGTGGCCCACACCTGTAATCCCAACACTCTGGGAGGCTAGGCGGAAGGATCACCTGAGGTCAGGAGTTCAAGACCAGATTGGCCAACATGGCAAAACCCCATCTCTACTAAAAATACAAAAATTAGCTGGGTGTGGTGGCACACACCTGTGATCCCAAATACTTGGGAGGCTGAGGCAGAAGAATCGCTTTAACCTGGGAGGAGGAGGTTGTCATGAGCTGAGATCGCGCCACTGTACCCCAGCATGGGCAACAGAGTGAGAGTCTGTCTTACATTTTTTTAAAAAATCAAATTTAAGGTACACTGTATTTTTTCAGGCAAAATTGCATCTTTGTCTATCCACATATACATATGTAAATATACAGCTGGTTGAAAATGGCCCAGTGCCTTTCAGACTGGGTGCAGTGGCTTACTCCTGTAATCCTAGCACTTTGGGAGGCCGAGGCAGGTGGATCACATAAGGTCAGGAGTTCAAGATCAGCCTGGCCAACATGGTGAAACCCTGTCTCTAAATAAATAAATTAATAAAATAAAATTAAATTAAAAATGGCCCCATCGCCTTTTATCCAGGGCCTGCAGCTACCCTTCTCCCAGGCCAGGGTCCACCCATGCCAAATACTGAGCACCCCTGGCTGGCCCTTCCAGAGTACTTGCCCCCTAGCCTGAGACGCCTCCACCCCAGCTCTGTCTGGAGAGCCTGGCTTGCTGCCTACTGACCATAAGGAAGGCGGTTTGGAGCCTGTGGTGTCTTCCTAGACATGGCCCTTAGCTGGGGAGCCCAGGGAAGCTGAGATGTCTACAGCAGTGTCCTTAACTAAAATGCTCAGCAAAATGGGCCAGCTGCTGACAACACAAAGACACAAATTTAGCGTTTTCTCCAGTCCACATTCCTCTACAGTTCCTTCCTTCTTTCCTTTCTTTCTCTCTTTCATTTTTTGAAACAGGGTCTGGCTTTGTCACCCAGGTTAGAGCTCAGTGAAAGGATCTCAGCTCTCTGACACCTCTGCCTCCTGGGCTCAAGCCATTCTCCCGCTTTAGCCTCCCAAGCAACTGGGAGTAAGACTACAGATGTACACCACCACACTCAGCTAATTTTTGAATTTTTTGTCTCGCCATGTTGGCCAGGCTGGTCTTGAACTCGTGAGCTCAAGTGGTCTGCCCACCCCAACTTTTGAAAGTGCCGGGATTATAGGCGTGAGCCACCAAACCCAGCCGTATTCCTGAACAGTTTCTTTAACTTCCCTGACAATAAGAACCCGTGAAATTGGAGCCAGTTGCATCATTTTGGGGGTCCAGGGCAAAATGAAAATGAAGGACCCCTTGTTCAAAAAGTTGGATCAGGCTAGGTGTGGTGGCTCACACCTATAATCCCAGCACTTTGGGAGGATGAGGCAGGAGGATTGCTTGAGCCCAGGAGTTCAAAACCAGCCTGGGCAACATAGGGAGACACCCATATCTCCAAAAAAAAATTTTTTTTTGAGACGGAGTTTTGCTCTTGTTGCCCTGGCTGGAGTGCAATGGCAATGATCTCAGCTCACCGCAACCTCTGCCTGCCAGATTCAAGCAATTCTCCTGCCTAAGCCTCCCAAGTAGCTGGGATTACAGACATGCGCCATCACACCTGGCTAATTTTTGTATTTTTAGTAGAGATGGGGTTTCTCCATGTTGGCCAGGCTGGCGTCGAACTCCTGACCTCAGGTGATCTGCCCGCCTCGGCCTCCCAAAGTGCTGGGATTACAGACATGAGCCACTGTGCCCAGTTTACAAAAAACTTTTTTTGTTGATGGGGTCTTGCTCTGTCCCCAGGCTGGAGTGCAGTGGCGTGATCTCAGCTCACTGCAACCTCCACCTCCCGGGTTCAAGCGATTCTCCTGCCTCAGCCTCCCGAGTAGTTGGGATTACAGGCACTCGCCACCATGCCCAGCTAATTTTTTTCTTTTTCTTTTGTATTTTTAATAGAGACGGGGTTTCACCCTGTTGGCCAAGGTGGTCTCGATCCCTCAACCTCATGATCTGCCTGCCTGGGCCTCCCAAAGTGCTGGGATTACAGGCGTGAGCCACCACGCCCGGCCTACAAAAATGTTTTAAATCAGCCGGGCATAGCAGTGCATGCCTGTAGTCCCAGCTACTGGGAAGGCTGAGGTGGGGGGATCACTTGAGCCCGGGCAGTTGAGGCTGCAGTGAACTATGATCGTACCACCTCACTCTAGCCTGGGCGACAGAGGGAGATGCCATCTTAAAAAAAATTTTTTTTTAAGCTAGAACAAAGTGCTGTGAACGATATTAACGTGTAAACTTTTATCCTCTCTTCTGTGGTCTCTCTCCCTTGACTCATCATGGTGTATTTTTTCAATTTCTATTTAATGTTGTTCTAAGTGAAGAAAAATAAAACTGTAAATTATCAGCATGAACTTTACTGTTCACCTATATGTTGTGCAATGCCAGCTTTAAGCACACAGATGACAGCATTGAACTTGCATGCAGAATCACAGAAATTACACCATTTTTGTTTTGCTTTTATCCTTGGGTGCGCTGGAAGAGACCAACGCAGGCCCAACTCAGAGAGGGTGGAAGGAGGAAAAGGGGGTCCCCCAGGCACGGAGCTCAGGCTGGGTGTGGGGGACCCTCTGCGGAGGTCTACCCAGGCAACTCTTCTCCCATAGGCTCACTGCCCCAGTGCATTGCAGACGGGGACCCCCAGGGATCTTTAAACATCTGTACCAAGATGCGCAGAGGTCACGAACCTCACCAAGACAGGTGTGCCGGGTGCTGCCAGCCTGGGGCAGGGATGGCCACAACCCCACAATGTTGCAGGCAGCACACCACACCCGACTCCAGCCCTCCCCGCTTGTGGCCAGGCACCCCAGGGACAGAGAATAAATGGCAGAGCATGGCAGTGCATGAGGCAGGGACAGGTAGGGGAACCAAGCCTGGGGCATCCAGTGTGGAGGGGACTGCCATGGAAAGCCTTCCCAGGGAGGCAGAAGGGGGTAGGGGTGAGATCGCAGGGGCTTAGACCCCGAGCCCCTGAAACACATCATGCTGTCCCATCACTTACAAAACGCACATTCAAAGATTACGTTTTTTTTTTGAGACAGAGTCTCACACTGTCTCCCAGGTGGAAAAAAATTCTTTTTTTTTTTTTTGAGGTGGAATCTCACTCTGTTGCCCAGGCTTAAGTGCAGTGGCCGGATCTCGGCTCACTGCAACCTCTGCCTCCCAGGTTCCTACCTCAGCCTCCAGAGTAGCTGGGATTACAGGTACCTGCCACGCCCAGCTGATTTTTTATATCTTTAGTAAAGGCGGGGTTTCACCATATTGGCCAGGGTGGTCTCAAACGCCTGACCTTGGCCTCCGAAAGTGCTGGGGCTTACAGGCGCTAGCCACTGTGCCTGGCAAATATTACATTATTAAGAATTTCAGTCTCTCAAAATTCTTAAATCATTAAGAATTTTAGTCTCTATAAAAATACAAAAATTAGCTGGGCATGGTGGCTCACGCCTGTAGTCCCAGCTACTCGAGAGGCTGAGACACGAGACACAAATTGCAGTGGGCCGGGCGTGGTGGCTCACACCTGTAATCCAAGCACTTTGGAGGCCAAGGCGGGCGGATTACCTGAGGTTGGGAGTTCAAGACCAGCCTGACCAGCATGGTGAAACCCCATCTTTAAAAAAAAACAAAAAGCAAAAAAAACAAATTGCAGTGAGCCAAGATCGCGCCGTGGCACTTCAGCCCGGGCAAGAGTGCAACTCCATCTCAAAAAAAAAAAAAAAAAAAAGAATTTCAGACTGTCAACAGCAGAGGTTTAAAGCAAGCATGGCCCCCTCAAGGGTGAGCTGCTGTCTGTGGCTGCCCAGGTTCTCAGAGCTGGGCCCTCCTGGGACCCCGCCCTAGACCCAGGAAGCAGAAGCTCTGAGATTTCCAGGAATCCTAGAGTTAAAGAATGCCCCAGGCTGTTATAATCAGGGAGTTTGCAAACCTGGGGATTATTAGGTTCCTGGGCCCCACCCCTGCAGACTTAAATTGAAAATCCCTGAATTCTGCTCTCCTCTTCCCTCCCCACAACTGCGTGGAATTCTGCTAGGTTTTTAGAGCCACTGCTTGGATCCCGTAAGCACCACCCCCACTATCCACTGGCTGCGTGATTATAAACAAGCTGCGTAAACTCTCTGCGCCTCACTTTCCTGATCTGTGAAGTGGGAGGATAACGGAACTTTCCTCCTGGACTTGTAAGGATTCAGTGAGTTGCTACAGACAAAGTGTTCAGAACGATGTCAGCTACATTGTAAGTCCAAAATAATAGCTGTAGCTGTTTTTATTACCAGGGGTTCTCAGCGCAGGGCTGCATATGACAATAACTGTTGTTTGCTTTCTTTGTTTGTTTTTAAATACCCAGTGCCTGGGTCTCACTGGAGAACAATGACATGCGAATCGCACGGTGATTCTGATTCGTGAGGGTTGAGGCGCGCTGATTGATGCTGAATTGGGATTCGCTTTGCTCATTCCCTTAAGTGTCATGGAGTTCCTTCCTTATATGCAGATATACAGATCCACATTATCATTTTTTAAAACTTTTAATTTCTGAGGCCCTAAATGGTGCCTCACGCCTATACCCCCAGCACTTTGGGAGGCCGACGTAGGTGGGCAGATCACCTGAGGTCAAGAGTTCAAGACCAACCTGGCCAACATGGTGAAACCCTGTGTCTACTAAAAATATAAAAAATATAAAAATTATTCTTCTGATTGTGGTTTTGAAAAAAGAAAGAAAAAGAAGAAAAAAAAAATTAGCTGGGCTTGGTGGCCGGTGCCTATAATCCCAGCTACTCAGGAGGCTGAGGCAGGAGAATCGCTTGAACCCAGGAGGTGGACATTGCAGTGGGCCGAGATGGTGCCACTGCACTCTAGCCTGGGCGACAGAGTGAGACTCCATCTCAAAAAAAAAAAAACCTTTTTATTTTTGAGATAGTTACCCTGTCATTTTAACTGCTTTATGTATTCCATGGTACAGACGCATCACAATGTAGTTAATCCCGTGTATTTTTGTTTTTTGTTTTTTGTTTTTTTTTTTTTGGAATAGAAGTTTTTTTGTTTTTTTTTTTTTAAAGAAAGAAAAAGAGAGGAAAGAAAGTGAGAGTGAAAGAAAGAAAAAAAAGAATGTAAGAGAGAATGAAAGAGAAAGAGAAAGAGGGAGAGAGAACGAGATTCTTGTTCTATTGCCCAGGCTAGAATGCAGTCTAAAATGGGTATTAAAAACCTCTTTTATGCCAATAATTGTACTTAACAATGGAGACAGGAAGGAATAAGAGATGAAAATAACAAACAAGCAGCCAACCAATATTTTATTTAAAGCTGTGAAATGCTATGCAATTGCTGAGGATTGATTTACTTCCAATTATGTGGTCACTTTTAAAATAGGTATAATGTGATACTGAGAAAAATGTATGTTTTACGGATTTGGGGTGGAGAGGTCTGTAAATAATTGTTAAGTTTACTTGTTCCAGGTCTGAGTTCAGGTCCTGGATATCCTTGTTAATTTTCTATCTCGTTGATCTGTCTAATATTGACAGTATAGTGTTAAAGTCTCCCACTATTATTGTGTGGGAGTCTAAGCATTGTATCATTTCTATGACCCAGTTGCTTTCTTTTGTCTTGAAATTATAATTCTTATCCCATTTCTAGGCTTCAGTTCCCAATCTATTGTTTTAATAATAAAGTAACTTCTGCAACACCTCAGTATGAAACTTAAAAAAGATTTAGTGCAGTCGCAGAGGATCATTCTTAACAATCTGTTAAGAGTATTGGAAAAGTAAAAGATGACTGATGATGTTTATTGCTTTAGAGATCCAGTCCATATAGTGAAAGTGCATATATTTATGTTTATAACACGTTAAAGATTTTCTTTTAAATGCAAAAAACTCGCTTTGTAAGAATTTTTATTGAACATTTAATTTTCAAACTGTTGCCACATCCAGTATCTTAATGAAACCTTTTTACTCACTAAGATAGGTTAAGAAAATGATATCACCATTATTTGACCATGGAGAACAGTGGTACAAAGGTTAGATTTTCTGAAGATCACACACTTTGTTCCTAAGATAGTGAAGACCAAGCCCAGATGACTGACTTCCAGCTCTGGCCTGTGCAGCAAGGAAATAATCACATTCAGAGCCATACAATGTCTTAAATTACTTAACATTTATTGTCCTTAGGGACTTCTTATTTGTTTCCTTTTCTTTTGTTTTCATTTTTCTAAAAAGTGCTTAAGGCAGCTAAAAAAGATAGACTTCTAAAAAAAAATAGACTTCTTAAAATTCGTTTGATTGGCCAAGAACATTCAAGTTTCTCCCATAGGGAGAGAAAATGGTTCATTGGAAAGGAAAACAGTAATTTAAGATGGGCCTTGGATAGGAAATTTGGTTTCTATATGAGATAAATTCGTGGGAGTGGCCTAGTGAGGTGCCTTGTACTATTTAAGGGACCCTTATTTGCACATGATGCTGGCCATTCCTCCACAAGAGGTTGGTGCTCATAGTCATTTCTTTCTTTCTTTCTTTCTTTTTTTTTTTTTTTTAAGAGATGGGCTCTTGCCATGTTGCCCAGGCTAGAGTGCAGTGGCTATTCACAGATGCAATCCTAGCTCACTGCAGCCTTGAACTCCTGGGCTAAGGTGATCCTCCCACCTCAGCCTCCAAATAGCTGGAACTACAGGTCCCTTTCCCACCTCCCAGCCTCCCCCCACCCAGGGCTTTGTTTCCTTTTTTATTTCAGTGTAATGATGTGAATTATCACTTTTACAGAACTGTAATTTACATTTCATAAAGTAGTTGAGATTATGATCTACCAAACCATCACAAATCCCCTCCCCTAAACTTGAACTCTTTCATTTGTCTCCCTGAACTGGCCAGAGAAATCTGGGGGTGAGAGGAAAGTTTATCTGGGATTTTCTACATCTACTCAACTAAGTATTAGTGACTATTGTTAACACCTGGCTTCTTTACAAAGAGGATAACTCACTGGAGGTGCAGAAGCAGTAGCTGCACCTCCTCTTTTGACCTCCCTTCTCAAGGCTGGCATGCTTCCTGAGCAGATGCCTTCCTTGGGATGCCCAGAGCCCATGAGAAATAAGGTGACCTAACACTCCCAGAACACGATAGTAAGACCCCAACTTAAGTTTCTTGTCCAAGGAAGGAGCGCATAAACTGAATCAGGTCTAAAAAAAAATCATACAACAAAGCAGATTGTGCACAACAGTGGCCCTGCCTATAACTCAGCCTCAGTCTTCTTAAAAAATAAAAATAAAAAAAAAATAAGTTCTCACTCTCTCACTGGTTTACCTGTCCCTAAAACCCATTCATAGAAAGGGTGCCTCATTTTTTGTTTACATTAACTTTTTTGAGGTATAAATTATAGACAGTAAATTGCATATATTTTAATTTTACAGTTTGGTGGGTTTGGACAAATTTACACACCAGTGTAAATTACACATCAAACTCCCTACCACAGTCAAGATATAAAGCATGAACATCACTCCAAAAACTTTCTTTGGCTTCCTTCCCGCTTGCTTTCCTACCTACCTGCACCCCAATCTCAGGCACCCACACATCTGCTTTCTGTCACTATAGATTATTTTTTACAACACCATATAAATAGAATTGTACAATGTGCACTCTTTTAAGTCAGTCTTTGCTGAACATGTTTTTGAGGTTCATCTATGATACTGCATATATCAATAGTTCATTCCATTTTGTTGCTCAGTAGTATTGCATAGCTTGAATATATCATAATTTGATTATAAATTCACCTGTTTGGGGTTGTTTACAGTTTGGCATTATTATGAATAAAGTTGACATAAACATTCACATACAGCATGGGCACAGTGGCTCATGCCTGTAATCCCAGCACTTTGGGAGGCTGAGGTGGACAGATCTCTTGAACTCCTGATCTCACCTGAGGTCAGGAGTTCAAGACCAGCATGGCAAACATGGTGAAACTCCGTCTCTACAAAAATACAAAAATTAGCCGGGCATGATGGTGGGTGCCTGTAATCCCAGCTACTCAGGAGACTGAGGCAGGAGAATCACTTGAACCCGGGAAGCAGAGGTTGCAGTGAGCCAAGATCGTGTCACTGCACTACAGCGTGGGCAACAGAGTGAGACTCTGTCTCAAAAAGAAAAAAATTCACATATGATTCTTGCTGCCGACATGTTTTTAATTTGGATTGGGGTGGGGGAGGGCGAACATAACCCTGAAGTGGCATTGTTATGCCAAATGGTAAGTATACATTAGCTTTATAATAAACTGCCAAACTGCTGTACCATTTCACATTCCCATTGAAAATAAATGAGAGTTTCAGTTGCTCCATATTCTCATCAACACTTGCTATGGCCAGTACTAGTCTTTAATTTTAGCCATTCTAACAAATGTATAGTAGTATCTCACTGTGGTTTATTTATACTTCCCTGACCAGTGATGTCAAGCATCCTTTCATGTGCTCATTGAGTTTCAATGACACCAAATGTGATAATTCTACAGCCAAAAGCACCTTTGTCAGTTGCTAGTAGATTTTTACTTTCTCTTTCTTGCCGTAACACTGGCAGTACATAAACTAGCTAAAAGTAGCTCTCCTTTCCTTCCCATCCCACGGTGAGATCATCAAAACAGACCTTCAGAAACCCCCTCTCTAGAAATTCAAGCAGGTAGATTGAGCCTGTGGTCTCAGAACACTGTTGATGAAAGGGACATGAAAGTCATGTGTCCTTCTTCCTCTCTCGCTCTGCTGTACTTAAATAGACTTCTAGTGATCAGTCATGAGTTCTGTGACCTTTCACAACACCATCTGTCTCTTACATTGTAATCCAATTCTATATTTTTGAATTGTTATCTACTCCGTATGGACACATATTCATTCCCTATATAGATTAAAACACTACATCTGATCTTGCTTCTGTGTTTTCATAGGGCTCAATAAATACTTTTAAAGTTGAATTGAATTTACAATATTCATTATATAATTAAGAGAGAGAGAATTTGAGATGAAATTAACTGTAGATTTCAGATCAGTCATTTCATGAGAATCCAAACTTTCCCTGTCCAGGAGTTCATGAGATTCCTCCCCAAACCTCCTGCTCTTGCTGATGATGTAAAACAAACCACAGTTAGCCTGGGAATTATCTTTATGGAATATATCAGCATATTATTTTGAGTTTTTTCACTGCATGTATTAATCTACCAAGAATGCATGTCTTGGTTCAGTAAAAATTTGCAGAAAGCAAGACATCCCATAAAAATAATCCATTGATGTTTATCCCTCCAGCTAGCTTTTCCTTTTTTGTAACTACAAAGAATATTAGCATTTCTCTACTTTTCAGAATCATCTCCTCAGAGTTGTCTAGCAGTGGCCTTGACAGGAAGTCACCACTGTGCTGAGACAAGGCAGTGTGTCTTTAGGAGGTCTGGTTTCCTCCTACCCTTTGACTGCTCTGCCTATAGATGTGTCAGCTCTTACCCTGCTTCTGCTGAGAAGAGCATCCTTCAGCCATGACACTCAACTTGTGTGAGGATGATCCAGAGAGGCTGGGCCCAGGCCCTGTAGGCTCACCCTCTACCACTATCTTGGACATATTTAGGTTCCTGCATAATGGGGAGATAAGGAGGGCGAGGGGAGCCCAGTTACAGCCTCTTTATTGGAACTGTCTGGCATAGAGGAAGACATTCAGAGGGCCATAAAGATCAGACTTTTTCAGAGGCAAACAGGTGAACTTCCAGTGACTTATTCTCAGTTAACCAAACTGCAACCAACTGATAAGATAAATATCCCTAATGCTGATCCTAAAGCATTCGAGATCCTGAAGTATCTTCCACATTATCAAAAATGTGAGTTTTTTTACTCAAAAAACCCATAGTCTCCAAACTTTCTTATTGTATGCTTGAATCAGTTTTAAAAATTGGCATCCCCTAATATATTTATATTTATTTATAAATTATATATATTAATACCCTACTAAAATGTTCATAATAAAACATACACAAATATACAACATTTTAAAGGGCAAGAGTGTGTTTTATTGATTTTTAAATTTCCTAAAGTAGAAGTAAAGGAATACTGTTTTTATTATGAAAAAAGCATTTTAGGCCAGGCTCAGTGGCTCACACCTGTAATCCCAGTACTTTGGGAGGCCAAGGCAGGCAGATCACGAGATCAGGAGATCGAGACCATCCTGGCCAACATGATGAAACACCATCGGCACTAAAAAAACACAAAAAATTAGCCAGGCATGGTGGTGCACACCTGTAGTCTCAGCTACTCAGGAAGCTGGGGCAGGGGAATCGCTTGAACCCAGGAAGCAGAGGTTGCAGTGAGCCAAGATGGCACCACTGCACTCCAGCCTGGCAACAGAGCAAGACTCCATCTAAAAAAAAAAGGTTTTTTATCTGAGCATCATGCCTACTAACAACGTATATAGAAGCATTTATGCTGAAGTAAGGACAGGAGAAATGACACTATCACTACTATTATTTAATATTGTTCTAGAGATACTAGCTCTAGAAAAGACAAATAAATTAGCATATTTGAAAGTATTAACAGAGTATGGTAAGTATCATTTATGTTGACAAATAAACTCACATGTGTGAAAAACCTGAAAGAACTAACTGCAAAATGATCTCCCACAATAAAAGAATGAATATATAGAAATCAATAGCCATGACAAATACAGATGACTGCCAGTTAGAAGATATACCTCATTTACCCTAACAGCAAAACAAGATGAAATATCTAGGAATAAACATTAGAATCATGCCTGATAAGCAAGCAGAAATTGAAGGAACCCCAAGGGTTTGAACAAATAAAAAGACATACTATATTTTGATTAGGAAGACAGCATCCTCAAATTATCGAATATCCTTCAATTAATCTACAAATTTGATATAATTCCAATACAAATGCCAACAAGATTTTTTTTTATCTTCTAAGGTTCAAATGGAAAATCAAACAACTAAGAGTAGTTGTGAAAATTCTGAAAAAGTCAAGCAATGAGGGGCAACGATACCTACCAGATATGAAAAAATACATAAAGCTGTCATACTCAAAAAAATATCATGAATGAATAGACAAATCAGTGAAATAGAATATAAATCCATAAATACATCCTAATACTCATAAAAATGTATAAGATAAAAGGGGCGTGTGAAATGAGTTATTCAGTAATTGAGTCCCTGGAAGATAAGGAGGGTAGGAAACAGATGGGATAGGCTATGAATTATTAAGCAACTGGTTTACATCTAGTTTAACCAGCAAGATGCAAGAGCATCTTCAACTCAGTTTTCTCTTAGCACCATCATGTCTACAAATCCACTTACAAGCAATAATTCCGTCTTTCCCAACATTACATTGCAAGCATTCACAACTGTATCTGGACACAGTAACTCTACCATGGTACCAAACAGTAATTACTCTGTAGAGGTTATAGGTGCACACACTATTTAGCTCTGAATACCACAGCAGGGAAAGGTATGCCAACTAGGAAGGAAAAACAAACTCAGGAAAAATTGGGATAAGTAGAAAAAAAAAGATAAGGACAGAATAGACTCACTGGGCACATACATGGGAACCTTGTTGATGATAAAGAAAGAGGTACCTATAGTATATAGAATCATGAAGATCTCATCTCAGAGAGATCCATGATGTGCCACCCAGGAGCGTCTGTCACCTGCCTGAGCGCTGCACCAGGAACCCAGAGGCATGGCTCTGTGCAGTCTCGAGCAAGCCATGTGCCCATGATAATGCGTCTTCCTGCTGTGCCCAGCTACAGGATTTATGTAAGAATGACATGAAATGACAAATGTGAGCATGCAGCTCTGATCAGTGGTATCCAAACAAAGAAGAATTGTTAGCTTTGAGCTGAGCCTTGTTTGTAACATGCACTCACTTCACTGTTGTTGACTTTTACGCTCACAGGAGTCCTGCATGATATGGACTATGTATATCTAGCAAGAGTCCACATGCCCTTCCCCAAGGGAAATTAAGCTGGGAGCTATGGAATGATCAGCATCTCCTTGCTGCCGTGTCCAATTGCAGGTCTTGGGAAGGTGAATTTACCCTGTGAACCTTCTGCTTCATTTACATTCATCTTAGCAGGCAGTGATGGGTCATGGGGAATCTGATGAAAGACAGAGCTCAAGCCAGAACATGACAGCAATGAAGACTTTCTTACATGCTGAACTCACATCAAAGCTCTGTTCTTCTGTGCTGACACATGTAACTCTTTAGCCAGTCTGATGATAACATATACAGAGACAGACCCTTGGGTTCCTGCTGGGGAGAAAACAGAGCCAGAGATATGCTGTACTGAGCTGGCAAATACAGTGTTCTTTCTGTTAAAATCAGATGGGAAAGTAACTAGGCAAAAATCCACTGTGCTGGCTACAATACAAAGATGACCAAGGCTGTTTCAGGTATCCTGGTGGCTTTATTGTCTATTTCTGGGAAAAGAGTAGGTAGGAATAAAGAGCAAAGAACATGAGGAAATGTGCTGCTTTGTCACTGCAGTCCATTTATTTCCCAGAAAATCTGGCTTTTAGGGAAAGGCAGCATGATATAAAAAAGAAAAAGTTACTGGACTCTTAACCTGAATCCAGACCTGACACTTTGCTACCTGGATGCACTTAGGCAAGTGACCTAGGCTCTCTAAGCTTCAGTTTCCTCATCTGTAAAATGAGAATAACATTTTCTACTCTGCAAGATTTTGTAAAAGAGATCAAATAAATAGACATAAAGCAATTGACACATAAATATGGAAACGATTTCTCAGCTTTCCTCTTCTGGGACAAGAGACTCTTCTGGCTATTTAAATTCTCCCCAGACTTTTCCAAGTTGCTCTTTATCCTCGTACCCTGGCCACAACACAAAAGCTGCCCACATGCAAGAACTTGGTAAATGCTTGCTGACTATTCCCTTAGATTCTGCTTGTTTAATAAACATCTGCAGAAACAGGCTCAGCAGTGGGCTCACTGCGGAGAATCCCAGCAGTGTGTGGCAACACCAAAGGAACTTTATGCAAGTCCCAGGAGAGAGGAGCTGTCATTCAAGTTCTCACACAGCTAACTGCCCCTCGCACGTGCTGCACACCCATTAGATGGTGACTCAGTTTTGTTTTTTTGACTTAATTGAGTCTTAAAACATAGTTGAGAATCTGGTGATATGTTTCTGAATTCCCATTTTTAGTGTGATAGTGTGTTCAGCTTCCTATTGGCTATATGGAGCTTGAAAGAAATTCAAGGAAGGAAAGCTTTACGCACTTTGGCTTTTTTAATCCTCTCCACAATGTCATGATGCCCGTTTTACAAGGGATGAAACGCAAGCCTCCTGAGGTTAAGTAGCTCACACGGCGCCACAGCTAGCGACTGCGTGAGCTGAGTCATATCCAGATGGTTCAGAATGAGAATTTTAAGAAAAGATAAACATGTAATACTCTCGAAATTCGGTGTTCTGTAGCCTGCAAAAGCCTCTGGGGCCTGGTGTTTGCTTACTTTGTTTGTAAGCCCGACCTCCGGGGCTCCTGCCACCTTCCTTCCGTCTTCTCATCTCCATTCTTCCCTTTCCCCAACCTTTTCTTTCCCCCGTTTCTTCCCCATCTAAACCGCAGAAAAGCACTTTCAGGCTCCATTTCAGCCAGCAAAAATCTCAAGCCCAGGGGAGGGCTTCCGGGACTTTCCACGGGAGGCTTTTCGGCTTAGACACAGCGGCCCCTCCTGGAGGGAGCGCAGTGTCCTTGGGGAACAAGGGGGACGCGGTCAAGCTAGGGCAGACGCTGACTGCGAGTCTCTTTGTGCAGTACTTCGTCTTTCTCTCCCTTGGGGTGTTTTTGGGATTCCCCAACAATTAAATAAGCTGAGTTCTGCGTTACTGGTTCAGTTATCTCAATACAAAGCGGAAAGTGCCAGGAGGAAAACTGATACCCCGTATTGAGCAAGCTGTTTTCTGGGAAACTCTGAACGATCTCCTGCACGGTTCAGGCCCGGTTACCGCTGCCTGCAATCCCCGTCGCGGAGCCTGCTGCACCTGGAGCTAAAGCCTCAGCTTTTGAAGGCGTAGTTTGCAGTCTTGCGTGTTGCTGAGCTATGCTAGCGCCAAGCCAACCACGCATCAGCAACCTCTATTCACAGCATGTAGAATAAAACCTGCCACGTTGGCAGGCACCCAGTAAAAGCCTTTTGGAATCAGAATGGAAGGTGCGTTGATTACACTGGGTGCTTCTCACAGCCCGCAGGGTTGGGACTGGCAAGTACAAGTATTCCGGCATTAGTAAGGGCAGAGACATTTTGGGCTGGTCAGATCTGATCCTGGGGAGGACCACTGGGTCATTTCCTGGCATCTCCCATCCCATCCCTGCCCTGAGAGGTTCCGCCACTTTCAGCACTCGGAGGGCCAGGCTAGTGGTTCCCATAGAGGTGTACCACCTGGCAGCCAAACAGGGAAGGGAGTTCCCTTCTGCCCAATTTTGATTTGAGCTTTGCAAGTGACAATGAATAATAATACTTTTCGAGCAACAGTTTAAAAGCCAGATGCTACACGCACATACACGCACGCGCGCACGCACACACACACACACACACACACACACATTACATTATATGTTCATGTATTGATTATATAATTTTAACTATAATCATATGGATTAGCTTTACTCCATATGATTATCCTAAAATCATTTAGTCACTTGGGATTGTCCTTATTTTGCAAATGAGAAAACTATGACTCAGAGAGGATAAGGAGCTTGCCTAACTTCACACAACCAGTGAGTCACAGAAACGGGATTCTAACTCACACTTGGCTGGTCCCTAAGCCCATAGATCAGCCTCGGGTGGAAGCCAACATACAGTCTTTTCAGTTTTTCTTGGGCACTCCCAGGCACTCCATTTTCTCACTTCTCAGAAGTCTCTGACCCTTCTTTTATTTAAGGAGCACAGTCCCTGCCATCTACAGCCCTTGCTTCTCTGGGAAAATACAAAAGATTCTGATATATCATTTCTGCTTTGATGGGAACATTCACCCTCACACTGATTTTGTCATTTTTCTGCCTTTCACTCCTGTCTTTAAGTAGAAGGCCCTGACTCCAGTTGGAGAGAAATTAGGTTTGAGAACGGAAGAAGGAATATCTCACTCCCTTGCCAGAAAATTACCCAATGTCTGAGGCTACAGAATGGGTTCCCTGAAGGAAGTGAAGGTGTGCATGGGGTCAGAAGGGACAGTTGGAAAGGGTGCCATGCTGGCCCTGCCCTCCCATGAATCTTAACTTTTCCAGTGTCACCATCTGACCCAGGATGTCAAGAATCAGATTGTGCTATAAGGATTAAATGAAACAATAAGCACAAAGATACCCAGCACAGTGTCTGACAAAGGCACACTGTGTTCCCTACCTGCCCCTTCCTACTACTTTTCAGCATCTCCTCCTCTTTGATTTTCTCCTGTTTTCTTCTAGAAGTTGTATAGTTTTGAATTTTACATTTAGGTCCATGATACATTTTGAGTCAATGTTTGTGAACGGTGTAACGTCTGTGTTACATTCACATTACTGTTTTGCATATAGACATCCAATTTTTCTAGTACTATTTGTTAAAAGGCTAGTCTTTATTGAATTGCCTTTCATGATTTGTCAAAGATCAGTTGACTATATTTGTGTGTCTATTTCTAAACTTTCTTGCCTCTTCCATTAATTTATATGTCTATTCTTTTATCAATACCATGCTGTCTTTATAACATTGTAGCTGTATAGTTAGTTTTTGCTATGGTCTGACTGTTGGCATACCCCTAAAATTCACATGCTGGACCTTAATGCCCGATGTGATGGTATTAAGAAGTGGGGCCTTTGGAGAGTCCTTGAGTCATGAGGGTTCTACTCTCATTAATAGGATTAGTGTCCTTATTAAAGCAAGCTCCTTTGTCCCTTCCACTATGTAAGGCCAAGGCAAGAAGGTGCCATCTATGAAGGAGAGAAAGTCCTCACCAGACACCAAATCTTCTGGTACCTCGATCTTGGACTTCCCAGCCTCCAGAACTGTAAACAATAAGGTTATGTTGTTTATAAATTACTAGTCTAAGGTATTTTATTATAATAGCCAAACACACTAAGACAGTCCTAAAGTCAGGTAATTTTAGTTCTTAACACCATTCTTCAGTATTGTATTGGCTATTCTGGGTCTTTTACCTTTTCACATAAACTTTAGAATCAGAATGTCATTATCTAAAAATAGTTTGCCTAGATTTGGAGTAGAATAGTATTAAATCTACAGATCAAGTTAGGAAGAATTAACATCTTAACATTATTGAGTCTTTTAATCTATGAACATGGGATATCTCTTCATTTATTTAGATTTTTTTCTTTCATCAGTTTTGTATTTTTGCACATATAGATTGTGTACATATTTTGTTAGATTTTTACCTAGTTATTTCATTTTTGTACTACTGGAAATGCTATTGTGTTTTTAATTTCAAATTCCAATTGTTTATTACAAGTATATAGGAAAGCAATTGACTTTTGTATATTAACCTGTATCCTGCTATAATTATTTATTTGTTGCAGGAGGTTTTGGTCCATTTTAGGGGGGTTTTCTACATAGACTAACTTCTCCTGTTTCACCATCTGACCTAGGATGTCAAGGATCAGGCCTTGCTGTAAGAATTAAATGAGACAATAAACGCTAAGGTACCCAGCAAAGTGTCTGACAAATGAACACTGTATCTATTATCTGCCCCACTCCTTCTACTACTTCTTAGCATCTATTCCTCCTTGATTTTTTCCTGTTTTCTTTTAGAAGTTTTATAGTTTCAAATTTTATATTTATGTCCATGATGCATTAGAGTCAGATATGTCATCTACAAAGACAGTTTTATTTCTTCCTTCTTCATTTATGGTTTTGTTTGTTTGTTTGTTTGACATATTGTACTAAGTGGGACTTCCAATATGATGTTGAATAAGACTGGTGAGAGGATACGTGTGCTTTGTTCCCAATATTGGAGAGAAAGTACCCAGTTTCTTACCATTAACTATGATGTTAACTGTCGGCCTTTGTAGATCTTCCTCCTTTTTACTGAGAGTTTCTGCTGAGAGATTTTATCATGAATGGGTGTTAGATTTTGTCAGATGGTTTTTCTGCATTGATTGATTTGATTATATGAATTTTCCTTTTTAGTGTATTAATGTGGTGGATTGTATTAATTACTTTTTAAATCTAAATTAAGCCTTGCAAACTTTGAACAAACTTCACATGGCCACAGAGTATGGTTGTAGTTGTTTTTATACAGTGTTAGATTCAATTTGCTTATATCTTCTTAAGGATTATTTTATCATTTTCATAAAAGATATTCATTTGTTGTTTTTCTTTCTTGTCTATCTTTGTCTGACTTTGATATTTGGAAATTCTGGCCTCATAGAATGAGTTAAGAAGTGTTCCTTCTGTATTCTACAAGAGATTGTATAAAATTGGTATAATTTTTTCTTTGAACGTTTGGTAAATTTAACCAGAGAAACCATCTGAGTCTGCTTCCATCTGCTTCGGAAGGTTATTAATTATTTATTGCATTTCTCTAGTAAATATAGGCCTACTTAAATTATTTATTTCTCTTTGTGTGTGTTTTGATAGTTTGTGTTTTTCAAAGAATTGGTCCAGTTCATCTAAGTTATCAAATGTGTAGTCAGAAAGCTATTTATTCTATTTCTTTATTGTCCTTTAAATGCCTCTCGATCAGTACCGATAAACCCTCCTCAATCTGTGATATTAGTTATTTGTATCTTCTCTGATTTTTCTCTTGGTGAACCTGGCCAGAAAGGTATCAGTCTTATTGATCTTTCCCAAAAAACAACACACACACACACACACACACATACACACACCCCAACACTGAGTTTTGGTTTAATTCATTTTCTCTATTTTTTTTTGCACCAGTATTTGTTTCTACTCTAATTATTGTTATTATTTTTCTTGATTTCTTTGGGTTTATATTGCTTTTCTTTCTCTAGTATCATAAGGTAGAAGCTTAGATTGCTGATTTTAGATCTTTATTCTTTTGTAATATATGCATTCAGTGCTATAAATTTCCCTCTAAGCAGTTTTCACTGCATCCCACAAGTTTTGATTAATTTTATTTTCATTTTCATTTCATTTCATTTTTGATTAATTTTATTTTCATTTAATTTTATTTTCATTTCATTCTTCTTGGAGAATTGACCCCTTTAAAATCATTTAGTTCAAAATATTTTAAAATTTCTCTTGAGATATCTTAATTACTTTGTTATTTATAAATGTTTAATTTATTCCTAAATATTTGGGATTATCCAGTTATCTTTCTGTTTTTCATTTTTAGCTTCATTCCATTATGGTCTGTGAATATACTTGTATTATTTATAATTTTTTAATTTGTTAAGGTATATTGTATGGCCTAGAGTGTGGTCTCTCTCAGTGAATGTTCCGTATGACCTAGAGAATAATGTACATTCTGCTGTATTGGATGGAGAATTCTATATCATTTATATCAAGATGATTGCCAGTGCTGTTTCAAGTCAGCTAGATGCCCCACCCCTTCCTTACGTGGTTCACTGCACTTGGGGAGGACAGAAATTTTGTCTGCTATTTCTTACCAAAAATACTCTGCTCACTTTCATTTTAATCAGAAAATTCATTGAAATGAACGGTTGACGTTAGCCAAATGTACTAATTACCTGAGATGTAACACAACTTCCTTTCACTGAGATAAAAGTTTCAGATCTATCATTCTAAACTTCATTTCTCCTTCCTTGGCAAATATGTTTGTGTGAAATGAGATGCTAGGATATATAGGAGGCAGTAAAATTGGCTTTGCTACAATCCTCCCCACCTGGGACTCCTGTATGTGCTACATTTTCTTACACTCCTTCTTCCTAAAGGTAGAGTGAAATAATTGGGTCCATTTTGGTTTGAGTGTATACAGCAGGTGCTAAAACATAAACCAATAACAGGCCTGGGATCAGGGCCCTAGAAGAACACCAGGCTTTGCTGAAGTGGCTACTTCTTGGGCAGGACTTTACAAATTTCTCCTTGTTCCCATTCCCTGTCTCCTCTGTGGCCCCCAAGGGAGAAAGGTAAACAGCTGCCAGGGAGTTCAGGAAGCTTTCAGTATTACCTGTGGCCTTATGCTCCAGAGAGGGGCACAGAAAAACCATTGTGTCCTAGAAATTACCTGGCATGTGAACTGGCCCTGTCCTTCTCCTGTACAGCAGGCCCAGAGCTGATCTGTAAAAGTGTGGATCTAGACTACATCTGTAAACAGAAATCTGAGGACTCAGAGTTGGAGTCAACACATCTGGAAAACAACCTCCAGGAAACGATAGAATCACCAGGTAGTCAGGGATCCTTCCCAGTGAAATCTGCTACCTTAGGGACTGATCTGCAGAAGAAGCAAGTCACAGAAACATCTGGACTTCACCATCCCACATGGATGATACAGAAGGAGTGGGGATTATTAGCATTGTTGCAACTTAGATGCAGGAGAAGTACAAATCTATGAGTTGGCAAACCTGAGTTCCATGTGCAGTTGCACAAAAGATTTTATATGTGGTTTTAATTGATTGACTAACTCATGATGATCATTCCACAAACAGGTACTGAGTACCTGCTTACTGTTAGACATGGTATTTGGTGATAGGGCTATAAGATGAATTAAACTTAGCCAATGCTATTTAGGAGCATGCTTGCTGACACTTTAAATCATTCTGTTTATTTTCTAGTCTATAAAATATGGAAATATATAGTCCCATTTGTTTCCCAGGAAGCTGCTTATCGAACAAGTCTAGTTCCCTCATAGTTAGAGGGATTGTTTCTTATTGCACGGTCACCTAGGATGGAGCAAGTCAAACCTGGAAAATATACATCATTAGGAGCCTTCCCTCTCCATGGGGGAGAAAGAAAAGGGAGTAGGAGGAAGGAAGGGAAGTAAGAAGGAAAGTTAGGGTCATCAGTCAGAGAACCAGCAAGAGCAGCAGAGCTCTCATGGTGGACTGGACCATTCCACTATGAATGGGAAAGAGGAAGATCAAATGGACACCCAGAGGCCCTGTTCTGTGTCCTCAGAGATGACAGCCCAGGCTTATCACAGACATTCAAATCCTTGCTAAGAGTGAAATGTGAAGACTGTCGAAGTGATGATTTAATTCTGTTTTATATTACCATTTATTACACATTTATCTCAAACACTGTATTTTCATACCCTCAGTCAAAGGCCATGGTTTCGTGGTTTAAATACCATTTTTAAATTTTTTATTTCACCTTAGAGACAAGGTCTCACTCTGTCACCTAGCCTGGAGTGCAGTAGTATAATCATAGCTTACTGCAGCCTCAAACTCCTGGGCTCAAGAAGTCCTCCTGTCTTGCCTTCTCAAGTAGCTAGGACTATAGGCACATGCCACCATGCCCAGCTAATTTTTTATTTTGTGGAGATGGAGTCTTCCTATGTTGCCAGACTATCTCAAACTCCTGGCCTCAAGTGATCCTCCCACATCAGCCTCCCAAAATGCTAGGATTATAGTTGATTACAAGATTATTGGTGGTTCATACATTTTTTTAATCATCTTGCTTCCCCAGCCCTGCGCCTAATACTATCAATAATTATTATTGTTACAGCTAATCATTGCTGCACGCTTACTTTATTGTAAGTACTGTGCTTAAGCTAATAGCGTGTGTTATTAACTTGAATATTCACAACAATCAATGAATTTGGGACCTTATTTATCTCTATTTTACACATGAGGGAACAGCCACTTGAAGAGGTTCACTTGCACAAATTCACACATTTCTACAAATTGGCAGAGATAATATTTGAACTCAAGATTTGAAGAAAGGTTTTAAGCCTACATTATGTGAACTCTGTGAGACCTTGCACCGTGGCCCCACATGATGTGCCTCCCCTCCTCTCATGCCTTCTCACGGACTTCACTCCTACAACCAACTTTTCTCTGTCCTGCCTCATCCTTTTCTCTCTCCCTGCTGCACCAATCTCACCAGTGTACACACATGCCTAAGTATCCCCTATTTTGAAAAACAAGAAATACCTTCCCTGATCATATATCCCCACCTATAGCCCCAATTTCTCTGATTCTCCTCGTGCGTTCCTGAAAAAGCAAACAATGTCACTAGCCCATTATATGTTTTTCAGGTCCCAGACATTTTTGCAGAGCTTTAAAAAGCACATAGGACCTATGTGCTGCCAGGCTGGGATGCAATGTAGTTTTAGTTGGGCAGAAAAGCTGACCTAGATATTATACCATGGTTCAGTTTCCGGTAGAGTTCCTAAGAACGTAGAGAGTTGAGAGAAAACACAATTCTGCATAAACTTCCACATATATTAATATAAGAACAAAGAACAATCTCACTATACAGTTTTAGCAATTAACCTCATCTATTTAATTTATATAATACCATTCTATTGAATTGTTATGATTTATGTTGTAGTCTACAGGAGCTATGTAAAGATAAAATTAGGCAACAAATGTAAAAAGACTTTTAAGAATTAGGCATACTCTCAGAAAAGAAGACGCAAATTAAAAGACATGAGTTTAAGAAACTGAAACAGGTTCTTATTTAATTTTTGGTGACTATGCCGACAATTTTTATTTATTTTTACTTTTTATTTTTTTATTTTTGAAAGAAAGAAAAAGAAAGAAAGAGTAAAAGAAAGAACAAAAAAGAATGTAAGAGAGAAAGAAAGAGGAAGAGAAAGAGGGAGACAGAACGGGATTCTTGTTCTATTGCCCAGGCTAGAATGCAGTCTAAAAATGGGTATTAAAAACCTCTTTTATGCCAATAATTGAGACTCCTACAC